>CATIWO010145951.1:0-27101 GCA_949673435.1 Macaranga tanarius | reverse complement strand
ATTATTTTCCATTGCCATTTAAACTTGAACCTAGTAAGTCACACACACATGGGTTGCACTTATGGAGATTAATATTAATTTAATTATTAATTGAAGAGTTTAATTAATCAATTAAATTAATTGAATTAGATTTGCACGTATGTTGGGATCTAATATATCCCAAAATCTAAATTCAAAGATTGGGACTTAATTGTAATTCAATAAATATTAATTTGGACTTAATTTAATATGTGATATTAAGTTCAAGGACTAGATTAATATTTATCTCCAAATACATTCATATATGGGCCATGAGATGGACCATATATATTAATAAAAATGGGCCTTGAGATGGATCATGTATATTATCTAAGATGGGACATGAGATGGACCATGTATATTGATTAAGATGGACTTGAAATAGACTTAGGATAGGGCCTTATTTAAAGAGTTTAAATAAGCCCATAAGTTGTCTAGTTTGTTATAGAGTGGGCCTTCTCTAATTATAGAGAAGCCCATATGCCTATAACCTTAGCCCATATCCATTAAGTGTTAATGATATCAAACTAAGTTTATCCATGTAATTAAACACCACCCACTCACTTGTAAAGCAAATCCATACATATAGATAGAGTATGAGATACTCAATCTATCAAATGCATGTAGCTTGAGTGTGAGACACTAAAGCTATAGCAATGCATGTAGCTTGAGTATGAGATACTCAAGCAATGGCTATGCATGTGGTTTGAGTATGAGATACTCAAGCTATTATCATATTGTTTATGTTGATAGTTAGTGGAGAGTGTAGAGACAACCAACCAACAACTCCATTTGCATATTTGAGAGCATTATGATATTCTAACAAAAGAGAGAAAAGGATTGAGAGTGTCTTCTTCCTTTTTCTTCTTTAAGTGTAGAGAATTCAAATATACACAAGAGTTGTGTGCTTTCAACTAAAAGCCATTATTGTACAAAAGTTGTACAAGTTCAAAGTCCATCATCCATTGGAGGTTGTATCCTTATTCCATACATTCATGCTTGGAGTGGCTCTATTAAGGTCTTGGGTTGAATTAAGAAAGCCTTGTTGGTACAGCTTTACCATCCTTGAAGATCATCCTTATTCAAGCTAGAGGCTTTGCATTTAAGAAGCTTGGAGCTTGTAGATCAACATCAACCAAAGCTTATCAAGTGTGCTACAAACTTAGAGTTTTGTAAGTGTTACCAAACCCTTAGTTGCTAGGTCTTGTATTATGAATGCATGATTTGGTTGTTTGTTGATGTATTATCTTATTTTAAATGCATGTCTAACTATGTATTTGCCATGTGATATGATCTATAGGCATGGATGTGTTTTGTGTTTAATGCAAATGTTGCATGCAATTAAAATTTTTAAATTTCACACTTTTGATTATTACATGATTACACATTCCTTCAAGTGGTATTAAAGCCATATATCACATGATTTACTTGCTAAAAAAGTTGATAATTGCAAGTGTTGTGATTATACATATTGATATTTATAAGAGTTATAAATATGGTGATTAAGCATGTTAATGGTTGCAAGTGTTGTGATCATTTAGTGTTGTTTTGCATGCTAAAAATATGAATTACAAGTGTTGTAATTAAGCATTTGAATGCCTACAAGTGTTGTGGCCTTTATTGCAAGTATTGCAACTTCAAATAGAGTGTTTTGGTGTGTTTTTTGGTGGTGTGCAGTCTGTACACGGCCATGTCCCTGGCCATGTTGCATTTTGCCTAAAATTCAAAAGGGGATATAGCCAGAGACATGGCCATGTACTAGGCCGTGTTCAGGGCTATCCAAATTGTTTTTAATGCTTGAAAATAGCCCCTTTTGTGCACAAAACACACTAGATGCATCTTGGACAATATTATACACATGTATGCTTGACTTGCTACATTAAATAACATACAATAGTTGTAATTTTATTAAATGTATGCTTGTCATTCATGCAAGGTGTAGGCATCGGGGTTCAGCGTGCGCCCAAGTGTTTGGTGACCATGGCACTGTGCGGGCTCAAGGCCTACTAGGAATACAACTTTGAGCCTTTTATAGGCTTTGGTTGGAGTTGGGAGTCGCCACCTGAATAAAACTTAGGATACTTTTACAGCAACTGGATTCCACGAAGGAAGCCCAGTAGCCGTCCTCAGAGATTGGGTCCTGAAACTGGGTATGGGCCTTTAAATAGCCCACCCGACCTTACGATCGGTCTCCGTTTATGTTTTATATTTTATTATTTTTGATTATTTATTTATTCCTTTAATTACATACAAATGATTATTTTGGTCCAAATAATTTCTAATTTTTACAATTTAGTCCAAGTTTGATTATTAAACCCCATTTCATGCAATTTAGTCCTTAATCCACATTCACATACACAATTCATAATAAAATAATAGTAACAAAAATTAGGAAATACAAATAAAGAAAAGGAGGGAGGACAAATGATTACAATCCTTTACATGTAAATAATTTAATAAACAAATAAATAAATTCTAAATATTTCAAAATACTGGAATTAATCCATTATAACCTGTTTTGTCATCAAAAGAAAAATGATTAAATCTCCAAAAAAGAAATCCATCAAGAGATTACGAAATAAACAAAAAAAATAAAGAGAAAATAAAACAATGTTCAACTAGACATAGAGGCGTGCGCCTCTATGTCTTAGAGGTGCATGCCTCTATTAAGCTGAGGCGCACACCTCTATGGAAGGCGCCGCCCTAAATAACAATGATCAAAATTTCAAATATGCATGCAAAGGTACAAAGGCGTGTGCCTCTATATTGTGGAGGCATGTGCCTCTATGAGACAGAGGCGACGCCTCTACATAGAGGCGCACGCCCTCTGGTTTTATGTAAAGAATACTTTTTTATATTTAAATAATTTAAACAGCCTAACTACTTAATTAAACAACATAAAAATTTATAGGTAATTCAAGTCACTAAAAGCAATCAATGTTATATGCTGTAACATACAAGAACTAAAAAAATCAAAATTGAATTCAAATAAAAGGAAAAAGAAAAGAATTTACTGAGAACCCTGATTTTTTATAGTGTTTCGCCCTCAGAGTGATCCTGAATTGCCTTTCTGCTTCAGGAGTGCTAGAATTCAGACTCTTTTGTTCTAATTTTTGGTTTGATTTCGGATTTTGGTTTCTTTTTTTCTTAACTATTTTTTTTCTTTTCTTCTGCCAATTTTTTTTCTTTCTACAATTGCCAACCCCCTCCCCCCAGAGCTTTTTTTCTTCTTTATAGAGAAATATCCATCTTTTAATGGGAATTAAACCCACATCTGCATTTATTGTTCCATTACAGAATGTGGAGCAATACACGTTCTGCCGTTATTTTTTTTACAATTCATAAAGGCATGTTCCTCTAATGATAGAGGCATGTGCCTCCCTGTAAAAGAGGCGTGCGCCTCTTTTCTAAAGAGTTGGTGCCTCTACAAAGGAAATAGGCTTGATGGGCTTTTTGAGCCATGTGGTCCAGCTCCTTGGGCTTGGTTTGCTGGGCTGAGTGTTTGGGCTTGGTCTTTTCTGATGGGTTTGGGTTATGATTTTGGGCTTCTGCAATGGGTCTGAAATCAGTTCCTTAGCAAATTAGGCTTATCTACCATTTTCATTATTGGGCCTTGCTTTACAGGCCAGCTAAACCATGTGTCCACAGTTTTCCCCCTTAGTTTTTGGAAAACTGTTTAAACACAAATTTTAATTTGGTTTTTCAAAAAATAACACACAAGCAATAAATACAAAGGATATCCTTCAATCTTGTGATAATTTCTGCGTTGTCAATCTCGAGGTATAACCTGAGAGGTGTAACTTTGTCGCCGTCCATCCTTAGTATCAAAAATTAAGAGGCTTCAATTTAGGGTCGCCATCCAACTTTGGCATCAAAAATTAAGAGGCTTCAATCTGGGGCCGCCATCCAACCTTAGTGTCAAAAACCAAGAGGCTTCAATTTTGTTTGTGCTATCATTCTCGAGGTACAACCCGAGAGGCTCGAATTTTGATGCTTCGCATCATGATTTCATGTAATTTTCAAAAGATAATTTAATTTTAATATGTTAGCCAACATTTAAAACTTCAGTTATCAAAAGATAATTTCCCCTTAGGGACTAAAATGACAGTTTGCCAAAGTTATAAAAATTCAAATCCTTTTCAAATTCATTTCAAACTTTTCACGCTCCTTTTCCTTCTTTTCTCTGTAAACGTCTGTTCCTTCTCCAAATCACGATGGATCCTGAGTTTGACCGCACACCACCTCTTCCCATATGGCCTACCGTTGATCCCGAGGCTTGGGCACCTCATTTTTTGGGATTGGACCCTGAGAGAGACATACCATTGATGCCATCTTTGTGTACCCACATCTATTCTCAGGCTATAGGAGAGGTTAGTCATTTCTTACCTACTTTTTTATTAAAAATAGGATTGGGTCAGTTAGCATTAGATCCATGCATGCTTAATCAATCAAAAATTTGATCGAAAATGAGATAAAATGAACAATTTTTGAATTAAATCGATTTGCCTTCCATGTTGTAGAGGTAGCACCTCTACAGTGAGGCGTGTGCCTTCCCGGCATGGAGGCATGTGCCTTCAAACTTGATAGGCATGGCATCTCTACTACAGAGGCGTGTGCCTTCTTGGTGTGGAGGTGTGTGCCTTCGCACTTGATAAGCGTAGCGTCTCTACTTTGTAGAGGCATGTGCCTTCCCATCATGGAGGCGTGTGCCTCTAATGCAAGGGCGTGCGCCTCTAAAAGGCAGAAACATCAACTCAATTCATTTTTTTTTCAACTTTCTTTAATGCATAAATTGAAACTTTATCCAATACTCCCTGCAGTTCGACCAGCACTCTCTAAAGGGTGTTGGTGATGCTACTGGAGCCTGTGAGTGGTATGATAATATGACAAAGGTGATTAGGGATGGGATCCATCTAATAGGATTTGAGCCTTTTATTTTGGCACTTCCCAACATTGTTGGTCACCACGACTTTAACGGCTTATACGCACTGATGGAGAGGTGGATGGACTTCATACACATGTTCCACCTACCAGTCGAGGAGCTTACATTGGACCTAGTTTCTTTTGCTTCTATTATTGGAGTAGCATGTGCCGGAGATCCAGTGCCTTTTGATCAATGATTAGCCCGGATGACTCCTATGTATATCGCCTACATCGTGCGCCTGCTTGGCATAGTTCCCGCCATGAAGGGGACTCATACATTCAAGTTCGATTCGATCCATGCTTACTACTCCGGTTTTAGTGCTGAGGATATCACTACCCCTTAGCAGATCGACAAGGTGGTCCGAGCCTTCATCTTCTATCTATTGGGCACCACCCTTTTTGTGATGATGCTAGCTCAGTCGACCTCTTCCTCTTGATGGCTCTTAGAGATGTAGATCTCATCCATACTTATGATTGGGGATCTGCTACCCTTGCTTATCTTTACTAGAGCATGGATGACTTTCTCAGAGGGGCTCACCGACTATGTGGCTTTTGGCATGCCATTCATGTATGTCTTAACCTCTCACTCTATTTTCTTTTCATTTCTCTTTGTATGTTCTGTATCATGAGCCTCTTCTCTTGTAGGTTTAGGGTTTAGAGTTGGGCCTAATTCAAGGAGTGATGCCCTCGTTTGGAGTCTTTTCGGTGCTTAGTTAATGGGGCTCTAGCCGGACTAGGAGGTAGGAAATGTCCCAGGTTCATCTCTATCGTACCTATCTCAGCAAGCTATCTTGGGATGAGGAAACCTACCAAAAGAAATAAAATTGGTTAGAATTTTATTAACATATGCAAAATTTTGCTAACCTTGTGCATTTCTTTCTTGATCAGGTCACGAGGACACTATAGGGAGCTGTGGAGGGCTGGTCTGATGCCATGATCCACTCCAGACCATGGGCAGACAGGAGTTTTCTTCTAGTGGGACCTTTCCAGAGGGTGTACTACCTTAGAGAGCGGGTATTCGAGTGGACTATTTACCCTGGTCAGAGGCGTGTGCCCATGGCTCCTCCTACCATGTTTTGGGCACACACACTGGGAGGCGAGGACCTAGAATAAGCTCTAAGAGGATCTCCTGCCATACGTCGGGTTGCTGCATGGTAGCCTAGAGTTTACGGAACTTTCATCAGGGATGAGCTGCTACCTGAGCTTCCATTACCTAGCCTTGCCACTCAGATGTGCCTTCCATGCTTTATAATCAAATAATCTATCCTCTGCCTTATAATCTTCTGATTCTTGTTCTTTTACAGCTTAGTCCGAGAGGCACCAGTCCTCTGATTAGATCTCCACCTTCTAAAGAGCACCCTGCTCAGCGGGCTTGAGTCCACTCCTCGGTTGCTGATCCCGGTCCTAGCACTTCTCATGCTGCTCCACGGAGGGCTTCTTCGACTGGCCCCAGCACTGCACGTGCTCCTACATAGAGGATTTTTTATGCCTCCCCTTTTTATTCGTATAGTGCCCTTATCTTCCAGAGCTTATTGCTAGGTATTGGAGCACCACTGGCAGATTATCTCGGGCTATCCTGACTTCTAACCCCAAAGATTTTCCAGCACCTATACCTTCTTCTGCCACCAATGTGAGTATTATTCATGATCTTATTTGCTTGCTATAGAAAGATATTAGCACTGACATGGTTTATGTCTTTGTACCTGTAGATTCTTAGAGAGCAAGCTGAGCATATATATGGCTTGTTTAAGGCTTAACGAGATTTCATACTCTAGATGTCTATGGACTAGAAGGTATGTCATTATTTTTATACTACATGTATGCATGCTTTTATGATATTAACTTACCTATCTTTTTTTTTCTATTTGGACAGACATATTGTGCAGGATTAGAGTCTCAGATTCAATTGCTCCAATATCAGCTAGTTGATCTTCGGATGGAGAGCGGAGATGATGGTGATGATTATTCCCATGCTGGTGATACAGATGATGGAGTTGCGCTTACTACCGATATTCCTCCATCCCCAGGCATTCAGGATATTGAGGATGAGGCCGATGATGATGATGACAAAGAGGACACCGAGGACGAGGTAGCTGGCGAGAGTGAGGATGATGATGAGGAGACTGAGTCTGATCAGGATTAGATTGCGAACTTAGTATTTATTGGGGTGGTATGGGTAGATCATTAGGCTTTTTGTAAAGGCTTAGGGATTTTTTCTACAAAAAACACATTTGGATTATATAATAGTGCATTTTATTCCAATGATTATGTTTTTTTACATTATTTTGCCCTATGATCAACTGTACAACCATTATCATCCAATTCTAGGCAAATTATCACCAAAATGGACATTTTCCACTATTTTACAGTAAAGAGGCACTGCTCGTAAGAGAAGAGGTATGCACCTCTAAACTATTGAGGCGTGCACTTCTGAGGCATAGACGCATATGCCTCTAAAATGCAGAGGCGTGTGCCTCTAAAATGTAGAGGCATATGCCTCCGCGTGTTGTGGCGACGCCTCTACGGCTCTAGCAGCAAAATTTTCCAATTTTATCCTCTTCTAAAAGTTTATAAATAAACTCTATATCAACCACATCATGTCACAGTCGCCCCTTACTTCTAAAAACACTAGGAAACTCTCAAAATCATGTCAGAACACCATTTAAAATTGATCCGACCTGTTCTGCAGAGTCTAAGAGGAGAATATTGGCTAACACTAAATCCTTTTCATCTTTCTGTCTTCAGATCTCTTCATCTCTCCAAAATCAACTATCCATTTTTGTACACAGCTGCTCAATTCTAGGACCCAAAGAACCATGTCTTTAGATTTAATAACTTCAAGATTTGCCCCCTGCCTGAAGAGTTTGGAGCAATTTTGGGTTACCCGGATGATTTCTCAAAACACATTGCAGTTCCTATGGTGCATAGGCCAGATGGTAGAGTTATTCAACAACAGATGGTCCAGCTTTTCAACATCCCTTCTTCTTCTTCTCTAGCACACGTCTCAGGGAACGTAATCATTTTTAACTCTTTCCTTGAGGTTGCTGTAGCTGTTAACAGTAATAAAGTGTGTTGGCCTCGGATGATTGCCTTCTACCTGTATGTCCAGTTCCTATTAGTTTCCCTTTCCGACATCTATGATCTCAAGATCTTACAAATTCTTGATCAAGTTGAGTATGGGTTTAATCCTATGCCAGTTATCCTTGCTGAGACACTGAATGGCTTGGATAACTTATCTGTGACACACCGCTTTACTGGGAGCCCTATATTATTGGAGGTATTTCTTCTTCCTTCCTTCTCTTTTTTTGTTTTTTTATAATCCTCTATTTTTGCAGATTTGGTTCCAAGAGAAATTAAGGCTGTTAGCACCTCCGTAGAACATCAGGAAGTACAAACCAAAGCAGGTGCGGACTTGTTCATTGCAAAAGCTCCTAAATGATCCGAAAGAGTGGTTAGCCAACTTTCCAGATACTAGAGTCCAATGGATGTGTCTATAGTGGATTATCAAGTATATGACTACCAGGACATATACACGTTATGTTCCTCTCGCCAAATTGAACTTCTGCTCATTCTACTACCCGATTTGACTCTGCCACTAGTACGGAGAGAAGCAACTGATTGTTGAACCCACACATGGCTTTCAACCTGGCCCTTTGACCCAAAATTTTATGGAAAACATGTCAGCGACTTGGCCACGCCATACCATTAGATGAGGCATCTCAATGGATGGAGACATTACCACTGATGATCATTATAAGGCTTGGATTCAATTGCAACAGACCGAACAAGATGAATTCATCAAAAGTCAAAAGACAAAGGATTTATTTAGGGGTAGCATGCAAGAAATGAGAATGAACAAATGAAAAAGGACTTAGATTTATTTTCTTCTTTTGCTTTAGTAATTTAATTAGACACAGCTCGGTCTTATGTGGTATCCTTCCTTTCTAGTTAAACTCATTGAAATAAGCATTTAATGTAACATTTGACAAAAATAAAAGCAACCCTTTTTATTTAAATTAAACATAAATTGTACATACAAATCACTTCTGACATTTCTTCTGTTATTGGGTGGCTTGCCCTTTCAAGTTTTCCAACTAACTATTTTATTCTCTCTCTCTCTTTTTATTCATCTTTAATTTTTTCCTAGACTGCTCCTTTGCAGAGTTTTCAACCTAACAGGATTTTTTTTTTACTCTAACTTTTGCCTAGACAACCTCTTTTTGAGGTTTTCGCCCTAACGAGACCTTACAGAAAGTATTTCTTGAGCTTATCTAGGTTGATGGGATTCCTGAACTTATTCCTTTCTAGATCAAATAAAATAGCTGCTTCAAGAATATCTTCTTCACGAGGTAAGTTCCTTCCCAATTCGGCTTGAATTTTCCCCTTGGATCAGTAAGGAGTGGTTTCATATGCTTTAACACCAAATCACCTTCTTTTATCTTTCCCGACTTGATTTTCTTATTGTGAGCTCTAGCAATCCTTTTCAGATAGAGTTGTTTGTGGTACATGGCTTTCAATCTTTTCTCATCCAACAAAGTCAACTATGCCAGCCTACTTTCCACCCACTAATACTCAAAAGTCTTTGTCTCTAACAGAACCTTTAAAGATTGGATTTCCACTTCCACTGCCAATACTGCCTCACACCTATATACCAGTGAATATGGTGTAACCCCTATTGATGTTCTTACGGTCATCTGATAACCCTATAATGCAAACTGTAAATATTCAGACTAATCCCTATAACTTTCTACCATCTTAGCCAGGATCCTTTTGATGTTCTTGTTTGCGGACTCAACTACGCCATTAGCCTGGGGACGATAAGGAGATGACTAGTGATGCTCTATCTTATAGTGCTAGAGTAATGCAGTAGTTTCGAATTAAAACTGAACCCTATTATTGGTCACAATATAATATGGCATCCCATATCTACAGATTATATTCCGTTCTATAAACCTTGCCATCTGCTTTGACCCGACTGAAATGTACGACTCAGCTTCAACCCACTTGGAGAAGTAATCCACTGCCACCACAATATAACAATGCTTATTTGATGCAGTTGGCCTTATTTCCCCGATTATATCGATTCCCCAAGCTGAAAAAGGCCACGGAGATATTAGCCCTTAAAGTTCCATTGAAGGCAGATGACTAACATCACTATAAGCTTGACAATTATGCACTCTTTCACAAATTTGACACAATATGATTATATGGATAACTAGAAGTATCCCTATCAAGTTATCTTCTTAGCCAAAACTGTCTCGTTCATATGGGGCCCATAAACTCTAGCATGCACAGTTTCCATAATCATTAAAGCCTCTTCCTTAACGACACATCTCAAATGTACTCCAGTTGGCATTCTTTTATACAGCATACCATGGTAACTGATAAACTGTTTGGATAACACTTTTAGAGATACCTTCTCTTTCTTATCTGCATCTTTGGGAAACTTACCAATCTCAAGATACTTCTACAAATCGTAAAACTAAGGTTTTTCCTGTGGACCCATCGGCATTACTCTTATTTCCTCATAACATAGAGTTCTAGATTTTGCTAAAATCAAGGACTTAGCTAAAACTCGTGAACCACTTTCCCACATTAAGGCTAACGTAGCCAGAGCATCTGAAACTTAATTTTCATCACGAGGCAAATGCACAAATCTACACTGACTAAATGAAAGAATAACAATGGTCAAATGATTCACATAAAGCCTCAGCTTATCTTTCTTAACTTCTTATTCTTTGGAGACCTACTTCACCACTAACATTGAGTCCCCATAAACTGTAATCTCTTCCGCCCCTATACTTTGAAAATCTTCCAGTCCAAATACACACGCTTCATACTCAGCTTGATTATTAGTCACCTCGAACTCCAACCTTTTCTCCATAGGAATCATTTTGCCTTCGGGAGTGATTAAAATTACTCCCACACATGCCCCCTTGCTATTTACTGCTCCATTAAAATACATACACCATCCTTGCACCTCAATAGCTACTAAATGCTCATCAGGAAAATCCAATTCCCATTCCTGATTATCATCCACGGGATTCTGTGCTAGAAAGTCTACAACAGCCCTTCCCTTAATCACTTTTCTAGAGAGATACTTGATGCCAAACTCCATAAGCAATACTAACCATCGAGCCAGCTTTCTTGTGAGAGAAGGGGTTTGCTGGAGGTACTTCAGAGTATCATATTTTAACACCGCTTAAATCTTATAGGATTGGAAATAGTGTCGAAGCTTCTTAGTCACCCACACATATGATAGACATGTGTTTTCTACCAAGTTATAGGTGGCTTTATATGGAAAAAACTTCTTACTCAAGTAATATACAACATGTTCTACCCCATTCTCATCCTCTTGTGCCAATATTGCCCCCACAGCTTCCTTCTCGATGGCTAAGTACAAAATCAACGGCCTTCCTAGTCTCGAAGGTTGCAACACAGGTGGCTTTATTAAATATCTCTTGATGGCCTCAAAAGCTTACTGGCACCGTTCATCCCAGACCACTAGTTGATTCTTTCTAAGCAGCTTAAATATTGGTTCACATATAGTGGTTAACTTTGCTATGAACTGACTGATGTATTGCAGATGCCCAATAAATCCTCCCACCTTTTTTTTCATTCTTGGCACTGGCATCTCATTAACAACTTTTATTTTATCCGGATTAACTTTTATCCCTCTTCTGCTGATTGTGTAGCCCAATAATTTCCAAGATGCAACCCAAATACACACTTTTTTGAATTAAGTCTAAAATTGTACTTTTCAGCTCTATCAATGAACCTGTCTAGAGCTTCAAAATGTCCTTCTCTAGTTGGCGACTTGACCATCATATCATGCACATACACTTCAATCTTCTTATGAATCATATCATGGAATAGAGTGATGGCCATCCGCTGGTAGGTTGCTCTGGCATTCTTTAGTCCAAACGGCATCACCAGATAACAATAAATTCCCCACTCAATTATGAATGAGGTTTTCAACTTATTTGCCTCAGCCATCTTGATCTGATTGTACCCAAAGAATCCATCTATAAAAGAGTACATCGCACTTGAAGCTGTACTATCCGCCAGTGTGTCAATATGAGGTAAGGGGAGATCATCCTTCAGACAAGCCTTATTCAAGTCCTAGTAATTGACACACATTCTTACTCTTCCATCTTTCTTTACTACCGGTACTATATTAGCAAGCCACTTTGTGTCGTCAACCACTTCAAGGAATGCAACCTTCCATTGTTTCTCAACTTCTTCCTTGATTGGGAGTTCCCATTTTGGTCTCAATCTTCTTCTTTTCTATTTGACTGGCATGATATGAGGATAAGTAGGGATCTCATATTCCATAATTTTATGATCTATCCCTGGCATATCCTCACAGCCCCAAGCAAATACTTTTTGTCTCTTTATTAAAATTTCTTTCATTTTTTCACTCTCATTAGGAGTAAGATCAGAAGCAATTATTATGTTTTTAGGATTTTCAATTATGCCTAAATTAAATGTTTCAGTTTGCATAGAATTAATGTCAAATATATGCATGAAATGATCATCACAATAAGCATAACCATTAGGTAAGACATCACACAAGTAAGCAAAGTCATATTTCATTACATCAACCTTAGAAAAGAACAAATCATCAAGTTCAAATAGACTAGAATGGGAAACATCAAAATCATCAAAAAAAAGTATCAATAAATGAGTTTTGGACAAAGGTCTCCAAGTCCACAGCAACATCCTCACTTTAACCAGCATCCTTCACCCCCTTTGTAGCAATCCCATTCCTTTTAAAGTCTTTCGCAGCAGTAGCATCTACGACTTTCTCTGTAGTATCCTTCTCACTAGAGGTGAGTCCCTCAGCAGCAGTAGCAACTTTCAGTGTCGTGTCCGATGACTTAGTGGTATTTGCAAAAGACTTTTAGATTGGCATTGGGGAATGGAGTCTTTGGTAGTAAAGGCCGAAGGAGTCCTTTCTCAATGAGTTTCTCGAGGACTTTTGAGAGGGGCCTTCCAAGATTAGAAAAATTTCGAGGCTGATCAATAGCATTGATTTGGACATTACTGCTTGGTCCCTCCTTGTTCCTGAATATTCCTTCGAAATACTTCTTCTCTTGAGCCACATCACCCTCTTTTTGAACCCCAAACCTATAGAGTTCTTAAAAATTTCTAATTCCCATATCATTCAGCTTCCTTGTAAGTGGTGGAATGCATCTACCAATAGTAAGCATCAATTGATCAAATTCAGCTGGTCCATGTCTCATCTGTGAGAGATTACCTCTCCACCTAGTCAAGTAATCAGTAAAGGATTCATTGAATCTTTTCTTGGTGTTTTATAGATCCTTCAATGATATCTCCATCTGAGAGTTTAACCCATACTGCTTTATAAATGTAGCACATAGTTCTTTCCAGTTAGCTTGAACATGAGGGTCCAAAGAGTAGTACCAGTAGATCGGTGCGCCTTCCAAAGATAGCGAGAATTGTTTCACAATTTGAGATTTAGTGAGCTCAGTTGTTTTTATGTGAGTGATGAATTGCTTTAGATGCAGATAGGGATCCTCCATTCCTGAGTACTTCTTCATGTTGGGAAACATGAACTTCTTCGATAAGGGATCCTCATTGTCAAAATCCATGTCATTGTAGTCCATAGAAGCATCCATCCCCTTGTCTTTCATCAGAAGTTGCATCTAAGATTTCACGTTTGCCATTTCCTTGGCACATGCAGGTTCTTCAGAGTTTCCAGAAGCTTGAAATTCTTACCTAGGAGGATCAACAAGCACAGTCTCGAGATCATCATCCCGGTCCCTAGGTTTTCCAATTGTAGCTTCACCCTTATCCAAGTCAATTGGTTGTTTTCCCCTAGCTGTTTAGAGTATTTCTTCCATTATTTCCCGGATAAGGTTCTTAGTATCAGCAGCAATCTCCTCTTTCAACTATCTCCTAAAGGCTTCCATATCAGAGTTATCAAACATTGTTGCAGTTTCAGTCAATGAAGTAGCACTAATTGGTGTAGATCTAATCAGGCAACCTTCACGAGTACGTGTCCAAATAGATGATGGAGGATCTATTTCTACAAGACAAAGGGTCAGAAATATACATGACGTGTATGCACGATATGCAGAATTTTGTTTATATTTTAAGGGTTTAAACAAAAATAAACAGACACACATATCGGGTCTTAAAACGCAACCTTCCAACCTTCTTCCTCTCACACACGTGTTCAATGGTTAGTCTCTTACTTAGGATTTTTGGCCTGGGTTTTAATTATCAATAGGGGATAACAAAACTAATGTACATGCATAAGCTCTCGAGACAGAAAAAATAAGTAGTATATCTCATCCATAAAATCAAAGTCCAACATAACAAGCCATGATAGAAGGACAAGAGCCCAATCTAAAATGGTTCATCATTATTGGGCTTGGGCTTTATGAATGAAACTACTAAATGGCATCAAAACACTTGCATTTAAGGGAAGACTTAAAGGTAGTTACTATAGCACTACATGAGCTGGGTCTTAGGTAAGGTCAAAGGCTCCCACAATTTTATACTCTCTTTTCATCTCCTTACTCAAGGGTCTAAATGACGTACTCAATTATACTCCACTATGAGTGACAATAGCTACATACCCTACCACCATATTTGAATAAAACATAGGCAACAGAGCAATAACTATTGTCGGGTTGTTCGGGACTGTGTGCACTGTATGTGAAAATGGTGTAGTGAATGCAAATGCATAAGAAATTACTAAATAATTAAAAATAATAAAACACAAAATACTAGAATTAGTTTCTCTATCCCTAGTGGAGTTGCCAATGTAGGCGGTGGGGTTCAACGTACGCCCAAGTATTTGGCAACTACGGTACTGTGCGAGCTCAGGGCCCACTAGGAATATAACTTTGGGCCTTTTACAGGCTTCGGTTGGAGTTAGGAGTCAACATTTGGATAAAACCCGGGATACTTTTATAATAACTGGATTCCACAGAGGAAGCCCAGTAGCCGTCCTTAGAGATTGGGTCCGGAAACTGGGTATGGGCCTTTAAATGGCCCACCTGACCTTACGATCGGCCTCCGTTTGTGTTTTATATTTTATTATTTTTAATTATTTATTTATTCCTTTAATTATATGCAAATGCTTGTTTTGGTCCAAATAATTTCCATTTTTTACAACTTAGTCCAAGTTTGATTATTAAACCCCATATGCAATTTAGTCCTTAATCCACATTCACATACATAATTCACAATAAAATAACAATAACAAAAATTAGGAAATACAAATAAAGAAAGGGAGGGAGGAGAAATGTTTACAATCCTTTACATGTAAATAATTTAATAAACAAATAAATAAATTCTAAATATTTCAAAATAATGAAATTAATCCATTATAGCTTATTCTGTTATCAAAATAAAAATGATTAAATCTCTAGAAAAGAAATCCATCAAGAGATTATGAAATAAAAAAAAAGAAATAAAGAGAAAATAAAACACTGTTCAACTAAACGTAGAGGTGTGCGCCTCTATGTCTTAGAGGCATATGCCTCCGTTAAGTTGAGGTGCACGCCTCTATGGAAGGTGCCGCCCTAGATAACAATAGTTACAAATTCAAATATGCATGCAAAGGTACATAGGTGTGTGCCTCTGTGAGATAGAGGCGGTGCCTCTACACAGAGGTGCACACCCTCTAGTTTTATGCAGAGAATACTTTTTTTACATTTAAATAATTTAAATAGCCTAACTACTCAATTAAACATCATAAAAAGTTATAGGCAATTCAAGTCACTAAAAGCAATCAAAGTTACATGTTGTAACATATAAGAACTAAAAAAATCAAAATTGAATTCAAATAAAAGGAAAAAGAAAAGAATTTACTGAGAAGCTTGATTTTCGATAGTATTTCACCCTCAAAGTGATTCTGAATTGCCTTTCTGCTTCAGGAGTGCTAGAATTCAGACTCTTTTGTTCTAATTTTTAGTTTGATTTCAGATTTTGGTTTCTTTTTTTCTTCTCTATTTTTTTTGTTTTCTTCTGCCAGTTTTTTTCTTTCTACAATTGCCAACCCCTTCTCCCCAGAGCTTTTTTCTTCTTTATAGAGAAATATTTTTCTTTTAATGGGAATTAAACCCATATCTATACTTATTGTTCCGTTGCAGAACGTGGAGCAATCTACGTTCTACCATTATTTTTTTACAACAGGTGTTATAGAGGCGTGTACCTCTCTTTCCTAAAGAGGTGGCGCCTCTACAGAGGAAATGGGCTTGATAAGCTTTTTAGGCCACATGGCCCAGCTCCTTGGTCTTGGTTTACTGGGCTGAGTGTTTGGGTTTGGTCTTTTCTAATGAGTTTGGGTTATGATTTTAGGCTTTTATAAATGGGTCTGAATTCAGTTCTTTAGCAAATTAGGCTTATCTGTCCTTTTTCATCATTGGGCTTTACTTTGTGGGCCGGCTAAACCATGTGTCCATACAAGGATTAATCATGGACTTAGTTTACATCTTTAGTTTGTAATAATAATTGAGTTTATTATTATGTTGATGTAATTACGAGTTAATTGCATATGATTAAGATGTAAATTATTTGTCTTGGTATGCCAAGGATTGAATGTACATCACAAGAGTTGTGACTTGAAAATTAAAGAGTTCAATTGGAAGCCCATTTAACCTTGGAGGCAAGGACTATGATAATGGTGGCTAAAGAGGCTCATGGAATGAAGGCTTTTCTTAGGCTAGGCCCACATGTAATTATTCTAAGAGTTAGAATAGGATTAGGAAAGGCCCATGATCACTCCTTATTTATGCATCCATATTGCATGTTCAATGTATATATATGATATGTATGTTGAAGTATGCTATATATGCATGTGATATATATATATATATATGGATGTAGGATGCCATGCAATGTATGTATGAGATATGTATGTTGATATATGCTATATATGTATGTGATATATATATATATAGATAGATAGATGAATGGAATGCAATGTATTTATGAGATATATATGTTATGAATATTGGCATGCAATGTATATATGAGATATATATTGTAAAATGGCTAATATGCAAAGTGAGACCTTAAAAATTGACCCAAAAATCTTCCAACTAAATTTAGGTCTAGGCTCTCCATTGGAGTAATAACTTGTATGGTTTTGAACTTATGTGCATCGGCTATGGATACATAGGGGTGTGCATGAGGGCCAAGAGATTCATGTAGTGTTATTGTTAAACATGAGATGTTGTAGGTGTATGGATACACTATGGGCCAATAATGGCAAACAAGAGTACATGAGGTTTGTAGTGTTCAAATCCATACATTACACTGATCCAATAGTATGGACCTAATTAATGCCAAAAACCAATAACGGCAATTAAGCGTACCTGAGGCCCGTAATATTAGGAGCCAGATTAATGAAACCTCACATGAGATGGGATGAACAAGAGTTGCCCACTTAATGAGAATTATTATTCCAATAACGATAATGTGCACCTGAGGGATATTAGTGGCCCATTAAGAACACCATTACCCACTAAAAATCCATCCAATAAGGGATTTCCATTTCCTATTTGGAAGTGTAGGATTTGCCAAGTTAGTGGGAGCCCGTTATGATTAAAGACCAAATTTAATGGTGATTACAATGAACTACAACTAATCAATCTTGTTACCTTTTGCAGAATTTGATAACATGAGACTATCAAATCCACTGTCCATTATACATGACAAAAATAAGGGCAAGATAAGTGTTGTCAAACCCTCAGGTAGAATAGCCAAACATAAGGGCAAGATAAGTATTATCAAGCCTGAGGCCACCATGAGGGAAGAGCAAGGTAAAGGAAAGTATTTCCACTGTCAAGGCGAAAGACATTAGAAGAGGAATTGTCTTAAGTTTCTTGAGTCTCTCAAGATAAAAGGAAAGGGTAAGGATAGAGAAAGTGAGATTTTCTGTAATTTATTAGCCTCTAAATGTTTTAAGAGCTCATCTAATACATGGGTATTAGATACTGGTGCAAGTTCTCATATTTGTGCATCCTTGGAGGATCTAGCAAATGAGAGAAGGTTGAGGCCCAATGAAGTGACCTTAAAGCTTAGAAATAGAGCAAGTGTTGTGGCCAAAGCTATAGGGTCTACTTCAATTGATTTGCATAATCATATTTTATTATTAGAGGGTGTATTATATGTACCTAATGCCTATAAAAATATTATCTCTATTTCTAGTTTGACTAGTAGGGGTTATGAATTTCTTTTTAGTAGAGATGAATGTAAGATTTATTTTGAAAATAAATTAATAGGCATAGGTTATTTAATACATGGACTATATTATATTAATAATATATCCAATAACAATGAGCCTCAATCTAATGTGAAAGCAATGCTAATTAAAAATGCCTCTAACTTCAAATATCTATGGCACTTGAGATTATATCATATTGCGGAGGATAGGATCATAATGTTGGAAAGGATGAGAATCTTGAGCAATCTTGAATCCGCATCCAATCTAACTTGTGAGGCTTGTCTTTAAGGCAAGATGACTAGGTTACCATTTGTTGGACAAATAGCAAGAGCCAATGATATATTAGAGATCATACATAGTGATGTATGTTGGCCATTTAGTGAAATAACTAGAGATGGTTTCTACTATTTCATTACCTTTATAGATGATATATCAAGGTATATGCATTTGTTTCTTATGAAGAACATAAGTGAATCCTTTAAAAAGTTTAAGGAGTTCAAAGCTAGAATAAAAAACCAAACCGGAAAGAGTATTAAAACTCTTCGTTCGGGATCAAGGAGATGAATACTTAAATACCAAGTTCACAGAGTTCTTTAGGGAATATGGCATTGTATCACAGCTCACGCGACCCGGAACACCACAGTTGAATTGTGTATCCGAGAGGCATAACCGTACTTTATTATATATGGTACGATCTATGATTAGCTACATTGATCTTTCCATATCACTTTAGAATTTCACACTCCAAATAGCCTCCTACATCCTTAATCGAGTTCCATCCAAGTCCGTTCCTACCACACCACATGAGATATGGAATGGTAAGGCATCAAGTCTTAAACATGTTAGGATTTGGGGGTGTCCAGCTTTTATTTAAAAGTTGAAATCAGACAAGTTGGATATGAAATCGATTAAAAGAAGGTTTGTTGGATATCTTAAAGATAGTTTAGGGTATTGCTTTTATCTTCCTACTCAATAAGTTATTGTTATAAGCAGAGATGCCATATTTCTTGAGAAACAGTTTCTTAAGGAAGGTGGCAAAGGAAGAAAGATAATGTTAGATGAGGAGTCATCTAAAAAAGCCCAACAAATTAATCAAATGGACTTTGATTAACCCGATGAGCCTATTCTAATTGAGAATGTTATCACGCCGACTCCTAGAAGGACTAGTAGGGTATCTCATCCTCCGAAGAGATACAGTTTTCTCCATGATATGTAAGAGTTGCATGTTCATAAAGAAAGTATTCATGTTGATGATCCTACTACGTATGAAGAAGTATTATGTGATAAATATTCTTTAAGATGGCTTGAGGCAGTAAGAATTGAAATGGATTCCATATATGCAAACCAAGTCTGGACACTTGTTGATCCTCCTGAGGGTATTGTACCTATTAGGTGTAAATGGATCTTCAAGAGAAAGATTGGTGTAGATGGGAAGGTAGAGACCTTTAAAGCTAGGCTTGTAGCGAAAGGGTTTCACCAAAGGAAAGGGGTTGACTATAAGGAGACCTTCTCGCCGGTAGCCATACTTAAATCTATTTGGATTCTTCTCGCTATTGTCGCACACTATGATTATGAGGTTTGGCATATGGATGTCAAGACCACCTTTCTTAATAGTTATATTGAGGAAGACATTTTTATGGAGCAACCCAAGGGTTTTGAATCCGAGAAAAGCTCAAAAGTGTGCAAGCTTCATACATTAATCTATGGTCTTAAGCAAGCTTCAAGGAGTTAGAATCATCATTTTGATGAGGCTATCCCTTCTTATGGTTTCATTAAGAACGAGGATGACCCATGTGTTTACAAGAAGGTTAGTGGGAGCCAACTCACTTTTCTAGTCTTGTATATTGATGAAATACTTCTCATTGGGAATGATGTCAGCATGATGACTTCTGTGAAAGTATGGTTATCTAAGGCCTTCTTAATGAAAGATTTAAGAGAGGCTACCTATATTCTCGAGATTTGAGTCTACAGAGATAGATCGAAGAGAATGATAGGCTTATCTCAAAGTCTTTACTTAGAAAAGGTGTTGAAGAGGTTCAACATACTTAATTCCAATAGGGGATTGTTACCATTTAGGCATGGTATCTACCTTTTCAAAATGATGTCTCTCCAAAAATCTGAGAAAATAGTGGACATGGCTAAGGTTCCTTATGCTTCGGCTTTAAAAAGCCTAATGTATGTTATATTATATACTAAGTTAGACATTGCCTATGCAGTTAGTATGACTAGCATGTTTCAATCTAACCTAGGCTTGGAGCATTGGGTGGCAGTTAAGGCTATCCTTAAGTACTTGAGAAGGACTAAGGATGTAGTCTTGACTTATAGAGGAGGTGACTTATAGCTTATAGGCTTCACATATTCTGACTTCTAGTCAGATGTGGATGATAGAAAGTCTATCTCTGAGTTTGTCTTCACTTGTAATGGAGGTGCAGTGAGCTGGAAGAGTTCCAAGTAAAGTATCACTGCTGATTCCACTACAGAGGCCGAGTACATAGCCACATCAAATGCTGCAAGGAAGCTGTTTGAATTCGGAAGTTCATTTCTGAACTAGGTGTTATTTCTTTCATTGAGTCGGAAGTTTCTCTCTTCTGCGATAATAATGGAGCTATTATTTTAGCAAAGGAACCAAAGTCTCACTAGAAATCCAAACACATTGGAAGGCACTATCATATTATCATGGAACTTGTTGGGAAGGGCAATGTGCTTGTATAGAAGGTAGCTTCAGCCGATAATGTGGTTGATCCACTCACCAAGGCGCTTACTCAGCTGCAGTTAGACCATTATTTTAAGAAGATGGGTCTTAGATATTGTAGTAAATGGCACTAGTGCAAGTGAAAACTTATTAGTATAGATATGCCCTAGGGCCATTATTGTATATAGACATTGTATATTTATCCCTATGATAATGAAATATTCATTTAAATTAAGCGTTAAGTTTATTTAAATATTAACCCTTAGTATTATATTGAATGATTTTATTATCAAGAGTTGATAATATGAGTGACAAACTCATTTGGTACATATGCTATAAATATTCATAGTCGTTGGATTAATATATGGGTAGTATTAATCTCTAGACTATCACCTTTGTCTATTTTCCTTGATTAGTATGTGATGTCGATAGTGGGAGGTAGTGAGTCTCATACTACTTGATATGAGATATCAGAATAAACATGTAGATACTCATATAATGAGTGGATCGAACAGTGATGTAAGATTTATGATTACATGGATATTCACTTTAGTCAACAATCACAATCTTGGATATAATGGTGTATATGGTACTTTGACCTGAGGTGATACAGTCATCCACATATAGTTGGTTAGAGTTTGTTACTGCTTATATACTTGTGCTAGCCACGCATGGGTATATGGTGTGTTGTGGTTTTAGTTGATTATATGTAGCGAAAAGTGATCGACCAAGATGGAATTTATTACCTGGAGTGAACCGGGATAAGATCCTATACTATCTAAGTTATTCTTGATGAATAAGTACCTGGCCAGGTCAAACTTGACTTACCCGTAAAGAGTTTTGGTGCTAGAAAGAGTTTCTAGTAAAAGTCATATTTTATCGAGAATTGAACTTAAGATAAGGTCATATGATTGAGGCAATTGGAGTTTGACTAAACCGTGACTCTATCCAATATTAGGATCTTATAATGAATGGACATTTAGTGCACGGTAATTATATTCTATGGTTCTTGTGGATCTAAATAAAGCATTCATTTCTAATTGGGTAGTCGTGACATCTATGTTAGGGGTCACTCACGACTTATGAAAACTAAATGTGATTAATTGAGATTTTCACATTTAGTATGGAAAGGTGTTTCCATAATATTAAGTGTTAATATTATATCTCATTGCCATTTAGACTTAAATCTAGTAAGTTACACAGACAAGGGTTGCACTTGTGGAGATTAATATTAATTTGATTATTAATTAAAGAGTTTAATTAATCAATTAAATTAATTAAAGAGTTTAATTAATTAATTAAATTAAATTAATTGGATTTGCGCGTATGCGGGGATCTAGCATATCGTGAAATCTAAATTCAAAGATTGGGACTTAATTATAATTAAATAAATATTAATTTGGACATGATTTAATATGATATATTAAGTTCAAGGACTAGATTAATATTTACCTCCAAATATATTCAAAAATGAGCCATGAGATAGACCATATATATTGATAAAGATGGGCCATGAGTTGGACCATGTATATTGATAAAGATGGGCTTCAAATGGACTTAGGATGTGGCTTTATTTAAAGAGTTTAAATAAGCCCATAAGTTGTCTAGTTTGGTATGGAGTGAGCCTTCTCTAAGTGTAGAGAAGCTTATATGCCCATAACCTTAGCCCATATCCATTAAATGTTAATGACATTAAGGCTAAAGTAATTCATATAACCAAACACAACCCACTCACTTGTAAAGCAAAGCCATGCATATAAATTAAGTGTGAGACACTCAGTATATAGCAATGCATGTAGCTTGAGAATGAGATACTTAAAATATAGTAATGCATGTGGCTTGAGTATGAGATACTCAAACTATTATCATATTGTTTATGTTGATAGTTAGTGGAGCATATAGAGACAACCAAGCCAACTAATGCTTCTGCACATTTGAGAGTAAATTTGATATTCTAATAAAAAGAGAAAAGGATTGAGAGTGTCTTCTTTCTTCTTCTTCTTCAAGTGTAGAGAATTCAAATATACACAAGAGTTATGTTCTTTTAAGTAAAAACCATTAGTGTACAGGAGTTGTACAAGTACAATTCCATCATCCATTGCAGGTTGCATCCTTGTTCCATACATTCAAGCTTGGAGTGGCTCTAACAAGCTCTTAGCTCAAATTAAAAAGAGAGGTTTATGTGTAGAGCTTCACTATCCTTGAAGATCATCCTTATGCAACTTATGTGTTTCAAGCTAGAGGTTTCACATTTAGGGAGCTAGGAGCTTGTAGATCAACATCAACCAAAGGTTACCAAGTGTGCTACCAACTTGGAGTTTTGTAAGTGTTACCAAACCCTTAGTTGCTAGGTCTTGTATTGTAAATATATGACTTGTTTGTTTGTTGATGTATTATATTGTCCATGATGCATGTTTAGCTATGTATTTGTCATGTGATATGATCTATGGGCATGGATGTAGTTCATGTGTGATGCAAGATGCAAGTGTTGCATGCAATCAAATTTTTTTAAATTTCACACTTTTGATTGTTACATTATCACACTTTCTTTCAGCTTATAGGCATATATAGCTCTCTTTAGACTCTTGATATCATCTATGATGGCTATAATCTCCCACTTAGAGGCTTTATCTTTGCTATTGTCTACCTCTATTATAGCCACTTGAGAATCTGATTCTATGATAACATTTTGAAAGTCTTGTTGTTTAGCATATCGGGCTGCTTCTCTTATGGCAAGAGCTTCTGCTACTAAAGCTAATGTGCAGGTGACTTTTCTTACAGCCGTCTTCATCATCATTCCTTCATTTTCCCTGTAAATGAGAGCTATTTATTCCTCACTAGTTTCACTTGTGAAAGCTGCACCACAGTTTATCCTTAATTTCCCCTAGCCAGGTCTCTCCCACATTTAAGCTCAGATTGGGTGGACGCTGCTTATACCAAAGGCCTTGTAATTTGCCTCCGTGTATTCCTGCCATTGCATCATTATCTTTGCAATTGCTGGAATTGGATCATAAGCTTCCTGATTGAACAACTCATGATTTTTGTGTTTCCAGATTTGCCAACAGGAAGTAGATATTAAAGCTATATTTTCTGTTGACCCTTCTTTGCTAAAAAAATCCAAAGCTTTTTGCCACCAATGTGTAAATGATTGAAAACCTTTATCTTCAGGTTTGTATGATAATGGTAAACCAAACCAAACTAAATGTGTTTGGCTTTTGGGCATAAAAAGAGGGCATGCTCGACTATTTCTTCTACATTTTGGCAAATGGGGCATAAGTTATTGGGACAATAATATCTCTTCAAGAAATTAGTCTTTGTTGCTAGCGAGTTCTTTACACACCTCCATATGAAAATTTTAATCTTCGCTGGGACTCCCAAAGTCCATATCCATATCCAAAAGGCTGTTGATGGTGTTTGTGAATTCATAGTAGTGTTTTTTTATCGACTAGTATCCAGCTGGCTTTTGAGCAAATGATACCCCGATCGAACAGTATATTGCCCATTCTTTTCATAATGCCACACAATCTTATCTTTCCCTTTCCTGGTAAAGATGGGAATTTTTTCTATTTCCCTAACCTCTTCCTGACTAAACAACTCATTAAGAACACTTAAATTCCATCTCTTATAATCTGGTGTTATTAAGTCTTTGACCAACCTAAAGGATATGCCTACATGAGCCCTTATTTGTAAAACAAATCCTGGAAGTGTTGGGATCCATTTCTCATGCCAAATTGCTGCTCTTGTACCTGAAGAAATATTCCATCTACTGCCTTCCATTATCAAATTGCATCCTTGAAGTATACTGGATTATATCCATAAAGGTCTGTATCCCTTTCTTGCATTTGCAAAGTTGGAATAAGGGAAATAGATGCTCTTTAAGAGTTTGGCATAAAGAGTTTGGGGATTGTTGACCATGTACCAGCTTTGTTTAGCTAGGAGAGTGATGTTGAACAGATTTAAATCCCTAAAACCCAGTCCTCCATCTGCCTTTTTCGCTGTCAATATGCTCCATATCACCCAATGAACCTTCCTCTTACCCATATCTTAAGTCCACCATTTGTTGTAATCAGTGTATGATGGCTTAAGGGATCTTAAAGAATGACATAATGAAACTTGGTATAGCTTGGAGAACTGCTTTAATTAAAACATCCTTTCCCACTTAAGAGAGGAATTTGTTCTTCCAATTAGACACCTTTTGCATGACTCTTTCATAAATTGTTGAACATAGCTGGGTTCTTTTTCCGCCCTATTCTGCTGGTATGCCCAAGTACTTTGATAGTGCATCCATTTTGCCTATTTTTAGAAGATTACTAATTTGTTGCTTCACCTGAATTGGAGTATTAGAGCTAAAAATAATTCCAGACTTGTTATAATTTATTTTTTGACTTGATGTCATAGAGTAAAAATGTAACACCTTGTTTATACCGATGGCTTCTTTTTCATTAGCCTGACCAAAAAGTAGTGTATCATCCTTAAATTGCACATGAGTTAGAGATGGTCTTCCTCTTAATATTTTATCCTCTAATATTGCCTTTCTTGTTCTCTCTAATCATCATTCTTGATAAAATATCAGCTATAAAAAGAAATAAATGGGGAGAAAGTGGATCACCTTGCTGAAGTCCCTATGTTAGCTTGAAACTTCTCAATATGTCTCCATTGTAATCTATTGAGTATTCCACTAAGGTTACACAGTTCATCACCATTCTTATCCATTGTTGATCAAATCCTATCTTTTGCAGCGCTAATTCTATAAAATCCCTATTCACTCTGTCATATGCCTTCTCCATGTCAAGTTTTATAGCTATATTATACTTGAAGCCCTTTTTCAACCCTTTGAGACAACTGAGATGTTTTGGGATCTTATTAAACAAAAGAGTTTCATGTTTGACAACTTTATTTTAATCTAACCTGACTCCTCCTAGTTTAACATTTACTCCATAATTTAATACTACTTCATTTTTGGTCAAGAATTTAACACCACAAGGCCATAATTATTTTGAGTATTCATAGGCTAATTCTTTTCATATTTATTAAATGATTTGAGCATCATTGGCCTAAATATTCATAGTTTAGAGATGAGAATTCAACACATGACTCAGACTGATAAAGGTATCAAACTACTACAACAATAAGTCACATAAGTGGAACATTTATTCAAAAAAGAAAAAGAACAGTAACCAAAGCTCAAGGAAACAACAACAGACATATAGAATCCCAAGCATGTATAAACCAAATTTTAAATTAAAGTTATATGGAACAGTTTAAAAAGGAATTCATAACCAATAAATAAGAGGCCCATAATAACTTGATTCATAAAATCAAAGTCCAATAAGAATAGAAATTTAATCAATAAAAAGAAACGGATTAGAGGGAGAACTCCAAGATTCAAATAGTAATAAAAAGGAAGAATTCAACTCACCTGTTTTCTTTTCCTTCCTTTGTTGTCCCTTTTTTTTTTTACTTTACATTATACGTTAAAAGAGAGGTTGGATAACCATTCCTCTCTTTGCTGAGTCATTATCTCCCTTATCTTCTTTTTGACATTTTTTTGTAACTAAACCCCTAAACTTTATTTTGCTACAACCAAGTCCTAACTTTTAAACTTAGTTTGATTTCAATTAAGTCCTAATCTAATTTCTAATATATTTATTATATTCTAATTTATTTATTATTAACATAAAATAAATCCTAATTTCGGGTATGGATGTGACAACATCATTATTGCAAGTGTTTTGAATATTAGGATTTGACTCTTATTTAGGAATTAAACTCTTATTTGGAAATTAAATTCTTATCACTTATATTGAAAAGGGTTTCTATATTGAAGAAATTCATTGATCAAGTAGAATTTCATATTATTTATAAATAGGGTTACTGATGAGGACAACATTTAATTTGAATTTCTTTTAGGATAATTAGTTAATTAGAGATAATTATATATTTATCTAATTAGAGATAATTATATATTTATCTAGAATTTTTATTTTAGTTTTATAGATTAATTAGGAATAATTATCTAGAGTTTTATTTTATCATTATTCTAGTTTTCTAAATTAATTAGGATTCTAATTAGGGTTGATAGCTTACACTATAAATAGCTATATTAGGGTTGTGAATTTATTATTCAATTATTATCAATTAAACAGGCTTTTGCTTATTTATTTTCTCTGGATTGAGAATTGTCTCTGGATTGAGATTGTTAATCTCTGGATTGAGATTGTGGTTCCTCTTTTATAATCAACGTGTTTGATTATCGCGCTA
>CATIWO010145908.1:0-11389 GCA_949673435.1 Macaranga tanarius | reverse complement strand
CCCACTAGACCTAGAATCGAAGAGGTCACTATGTTTCCAATTACCATCCAAGTTTTAATGTTTGATATTACTAGTTAAAAGTTTATGCATATTAGTAAAGATTATCGGATCAAACTTTTAAGTTCTCTAACTCTAAAGTTTTGGGATCATACAATTTAGTCCTTTGCATAACAATTTCAAATCATGCAATACATAAACACATTTAAATATTGTAAATAAACGCAATTAAATAAGCAATATAAGAAATTGCATTTATTGATAACATGTTCTCAAACATTTTATTAAGAAATTGTAAAAGAAACCAAAACCATAAATGAACATCCAAATCCAATAATCATAACAAAATAATGATGTACTAAACATCAAATGATATCACTAAAATAATAGTTACTAAAACTATCTAAGGAACTGTTGTATTAGGCATGTAAATGCCTAATAAGGGGTAAGACTCCATTAGTCTATACTTGAGTTCATAAGGGACAGAATACATAATTTTTTTTTCTGTATTGTGGACGCTTCACAATTCGTCCACTCCTTAAGACCATGTTCTCAGGAGGAATTACTACTCGCATCACTCCTCATCTTGATATGATTTTCACAAATGCTCTTATAGCATCATAATAGCTGTGATCAACCCATTGTTGATGCAAAACTTGCCCATAATCCCTAAGATTTAGAGTCTCTATCATATCAGACATAAGACCATCGAGGTCACGGCCTCGAGAGTAACCACCACGCAAAACGCACTTTCGCATCTTTCCATGAACACGTACAATATGTTCAATTAATGCATTAATATCATCATAATGCCTCATAGTCTCCATCCTCATCTTACGAATCTCTTTTCTAAGATGACGGACCATTCGCAGATGAGATTCAGTCCTAATCACTGCGGATACAGGCATAATGACTCATTTTCTATACACAATATAGAAAAAGAATTTTAGTTTATCACACAAAGTAATAATCTAAGGATAATTGAAAATTTATTTTCAATTAATATAATTATGCATGGAGATAATAAATAAAAATAATTCCAAAAATGTATTTTTAAAATTTTGATTTTCACTAATTATTTTATTGAAGACAGAAAATAATTTTTAAACAATATTTAATTAATTAAATATTTATCACAACAAGGAAAAAATTAAAAATTATTTTCCACAAGTTCAAAAATTTATAATAATTATACCAAAAAAATCAAGAAAATTAAAATATGTATACTGGAAAAAATAGGGGTCAAAACGGAGTCTTGTACATGCCGTACGCGCCGCCAAATGCGCCCTTACGTGCGTCACGTGCCCCCACGCGTGGGGCTTATTATTATTATTTTTTTTATATTGATGCTACGTGTCATAATGTGATTGGTCCATGTCGCACCACGTATCAACATGCTACTGGTCCTAAGTGCTGACGCGGCGGCCACATCATCGCCACGTGCCACTCCCTTGCTGACGTGTCTACCACGTGGCAGACATGTGTCACTCCCCGATTGGTGATATTGGCTGACGTGGTAGACACATCATCTGCCACGTGGTGCTGACTCATCGGCTTCTGCCCACGTGGCAGAAGCCTATTGGACCACGTGGCTCGAGCTACCCAATCAGCCCGTGCCACATGTCCTGTTCACGTGTGAGTGGAGCCTTTGCTCCACTCACCGACGGTGGCACGTGCAAGCCACGCGCCGCCTTCCCGACCGAATCAGGCGTCCGAACTTTTTCCAGTGCGAGGTTTTCGGGTGTCCTCGTCTCATTGGTAAGGTCAAAACTTAAAAATACCCATTCCTTAATAGTGATATCAATTTTGCACATTAAATCAAAAATCAAAACATGCATTTGCACTACAGGACAAAATAACACAGATTTCCATAAAGTGCAGTGTATTAACCAAAGGGCAAAAATCATGCTTTTTAATTTAATATACAACAATATCATGCCAATAATACTAAAACAAGAAGACATACTCTGATACCAATGAAAGGAAAAGAGGGAGGAATAATAAATCACAAAGAGATATAGATTACTGACCCTTTTCTCCTGCAGCGGAAACTGTGGTAAATATGTTGATCGGAGCCTTGACTACTAGAGCAAAGGCTATGTAATCACAATCGAAATATCAATAGAATGATTAAGAATGGGAGAAAATACATATAGTATTTTGGTGTAGAGAGAGAGGAAAAATACGCAGAGTATTTTTCTTGTTCTGCTTAGATTTCTTGAATTTCTTTGATTGATGGGTTATGTTACGTACATTAAACATATAACCCATACTCTACAAAAGAGTAATAAGTAGACTTCTATTAGAAATCTTTTACACCCAATCCAAAACTTAAATAGATTAAGTCATGGGTGTACATTATCTAACAATATTCATATAAAGAGATATCATGCCTAACTCAACATTAAAATTTTAGTAAATTTTCTATTTTAGAAATTATGTTGCATCTTTCCACCTTTAAAAATTTTCTATTTTAGAAATTATGTTGCATCTTTCCACCTTTAAATTATAATTGTAGTTAATTATTTTGCAAATGAAAATTTTAAATAATTTTAATTTTAATTTTTTTTATCAAAATTAATGAAATTTTTAAAAATAATAAAGATATGATTTATCTATACATCAATCCAAGATTACAACTTTAATAGAGTTATAATTTATTACAATTTTAATAAAATTTTTACTTAATTAACAATCACGCATCCATTTTTTCTAATATTTTTTAACGTGGATATTTTTTATAAGAAATCGACAAACTTCTTGTTTAAAATATTAATTTTACTGATAAATTTTAATTTTTTAGAAATAACATATAAAAAATATTTAAACTATTATCTTAAAAATTAATATATCTAGCCTATAGTGTCTATTTGTATTAATTTATCTCCGTTAATAAATACCACTTTTATTTGAGCAATTACACTTCATATTTTTAACAGTAATATGGATTTTGTGAAGGAGTGTGTCCTGTCCCTGATCAAGTGTGTGCGTGTGTTTGTGTGTTTTGTTTATTTCAAAAAAAATATTAATATGGATTTTTTACTCTAAAAAAATATATCCACTATTTTGAAAAATTATGATTTTAGGTAATAATTAGATATTGATTAAATTAAAATTTAATAGAGTATTTGAAAATTATAAAATTTTTATTTTATTTATGTAACATAGATTTAATGAACTAACTTTAATTTATGATAATAGTTAAAAATTAGATAAATAAATTTTATTCAATTTAATTTTTTTTTATTTTCTTAATCAATTTTAGTAAAACTTCTAAAAATAATATAAGCATTATTTTATTTATATAGTGTTGACACTTGGGTTGGTCCGGCCCAAGAGCGAAAATCCAATGATGAAAACCAAACAAGATGAGCCTAGCAGTGTAAAGCTTGGTATCTAGCCCATTTTACAAAACCCGTAGCCTATTAAAACCCATAAAGCCCATGAAGCCCGTCAAATAAAAGTTAATAAGGCGTCGCCTCATTATAGAGGCGACCCCCTCAGTAATATTAGCCAATTTTCCAGCAGAATGTGGTCAACCACATTCTGCGTAAAATTCTCCAACGTTCAACCATGACTTTTCTGAGATAGAAAATAGTGGCTAACGTGCTTAGAGAGGGGAGAGGATCATGAGAAGGTGGTGAATAGAGAGAGAGGGATGAGAGAAAATAAAAAAGGAAAAAAGAAAAGAAATAAGGGGAACTCTGTAAAAAAAATCAAGAACATAAAAAAAAAAAAAGAACGTAGCAGATAAAGAAATAAGAAAAAAAAAAGAGGAATCACAGAGAGGGAAGCAAAGAAGAGGGCGACAAACATTGAAGGTTTTAAGGAGAGAGCAAGGAGTTAAAAAAAGAAAATTGCATAAGTCGTGGCTTAAAAGGAGGCAAAACCTTGCTTTACACTGTTTGGAGTTTCTGAACCTTGCTGAAAGAGCATTTTGAAGGCTAAGACAGGGAGGCAACTTAAGTTCTTGACAGTAGGCTCTTCCTAAACTCTTTTATTGCATTACTATTTCATTAATCATCTTGCATGGCTTATAGTAATTGAGAATGAATTTAGAAGGTGTTTGAACTATGAAATTTTTTGTGCCTTTGAGTTTACTTTGTACCAATTAATGCATTTTTTTAAATCTGTTTTGAAGTGATTGCCAATATAAATTGAAATGCTTTAGATTATTGGTAAACCTATATATGCTTGTTTTAGGTTAGACAAAATTGAATTTATATTTTTTCTACTTTGAATATGCGGCTTTGCTAGGATTGTATAAATCAATTTGAATTTATGTCCGTTAACGTCTTTGTATGTACTAGAGGCTTACTAAGTATGCTGAGGTGAAAAAGATTTCACCTCTGTGTCATAAGGTGAACCTCTATGAAAAGGCACCGCCTTTACATGGCCAGAGATCACCCTGACATGGCATTTTGTATGTTATGTGCATTTTTTGTTTCTCTTTAACCCTTCGATGTAAGTGGATTGTGCGATGGTTTGATCATATTATTAGTGTTGTATGCTTTTGATTAATATATTATTCATATTTGCCTTTTCCAGTATACTAACTATGTTTTTTATAGGTTCTGTTTTAATGGGGATATTAACATTCATTTTTATTTGCAGAATGGTCCGGTGACAATTAGTTGTTGCAAATTTAGAGCCTTTTGTTTCAATTTTGATTTCATTTGAGTTTTGATTTATTTTGTGTGGAAAAATGGTTGTATTCATTTCCCTTCCCCCATTTCTTTGTGTGCACATTTTTTTAATTTTTTTTGTTGTTTTATTTTATTGTTAATTATAGATGAATATAATGTGTGGATGTGTGTTGTGATGAACCAAAATAATTGCATGAAAAAATAGACTAATTAATAAACTTGGACCTAATTGTAAAAATTGGAATTTGTTTGTAAAAAATTATAATTTTTCATGTAAATAAAGAAATAATTAAATAATTACAAATAGAAAAATATAAACGGAGGCCCATCGTAAGGTCAAGTGGGCATTCCAAAAGTCCATACCCAGTTTTCAGACCCAATCTCTGAGGACGGCTGTTGGGTTCTCTCCGTGGGATCCAGTTGTTGTAAGGTCGTAACTCCATTTTATCCAGGTGGCAACTCCATTTCCAACTTAAGCTCGTAAAAAGACCCAAAGTTATATTTCCTAGTAGGTCTTGAGCTTGTACAGTGCTGTGGTAGCCAAACACTTGGGCGTGCGCTGAACCCCGCCACCTACATATAGCAATCCAATTTTATACATTTCATAGATTTATAATTCGTTATAATTTTAATAAATTTTCTACTTAAACAACTATATATCATCTATTTCAATATATTTTTTCGTTGAAATAATTCTATACAATATTTTCTATTTTAGTTGATAACTTTTTTTAAAAAATATTATAATTTTAGTTAATAAATAGATAATAAAAATATAATTTATTTTATTTTATTTATTTGGTTATTAAATTTTAATTAAATATTTAAAGATAATAATATTATTATTTCATTTATACAACATAAATGCTACTCTTAAAAAATATTTCTTACACTATTTAATATAAAAATAGTTAATATAATTTTTTTAAGGAATAAGTTGAGTCATAATTACTACCCCATCCTTTTATATTCAAAAGCAAATTCGATACCCATCAGATTACATTCTATCAACTCTTATATCTTTTTGTAAAAAAATAATGTTAATTTGAATAAAAAGTCACAACTACCCTTAGTATGTTATTAAATTTATAAATAATTGTCATTGATAACTTATTCTATTGTCATTCAATTTTATTTTTGTTTTTTAATATAATAGATTAAGATATTTCATCCCACTATACTAAGTATGTTAATTTCTTACACATATTTTTCTTTTCATTCTTATTAATTTCTTTTCACTACAACTAAATAAGAAATAAAGACATAAAGATTGAGAAAAAAATACAACTAAATAAGAAATAAAGATACAAAGATTGAGAAAAAAAAAAAGAGGAGTGTATTTTTTGTTCTTCTATAGCCGCGTGATTTGTTATCAAAGCCTGTGGATTTGGCTCCAAGTGGCTTGTCATCATTTGGGCACTGGGTCTTTCCAATGAATTGAAATCTATCTACAGACTGCAATGCCAAAAACACATATTGGGCTTGCTATTTGCATGGCTATTGTTGAAAAATGGATACGGTCGCTCATTACGTGTTGACCTAACCTAATTCATCAAATTAAAAAAAAAAAGGACAACTGCCAAGAGGCAGTTACCTCTAATGTTACAGAAAACGTTACTCCTGTATAAAGGATTGAAAAATAATGTAAAATAAAATACATACATACATACAAAAAATAGAGAAGAAGACTCTGTGAAATCTCTCTATATCAATAGACTAAATTAAAGTAAATTGCGTTGTGAAATTGAAGTGTTTTTCTATTGTGATTAATATTTGATTTAGTGTTAATAATTCAATTTACTTGTGGAACCATCAAGAGGTAATGGATCCAAACTTGATTTTATTCTTTTTTATTTCACAATTTAACATTGGTATCCGAGTTTTATTAATGATTCCCATGATAGTTTGTTGATTAAATTCGTTTTTAAGTGTTTAATTACTTGTTTTTATGTTTCTGCAATATGGTTGGGGCAGCAACTTCGTGACTATTTTCAGACTAGTATATTGTGTGTTTATACCATGAAGTTTTACACGTATTTAAAGTACGTAATGCAAGCTTTAAAATTATATATAGAACATCAAATTTGGTTAAATATAAAGAAAGATATGGTTAATCAAAGTTGATTACTTAAAAACTCGAATTCTAGAATTTTTCACCCTACAGAGGACATAGTCAATTGATGTATCTTGGTTCCACTTTTGTGTAGTGAACCCAAAAACTGATCCCCTGAAGCATTACAATATGTAGAAATACCTTGCATGCAGCTTTACTAAATTGAGTGGCAGCATCACTTGTACTTCTTGGTGGGTTCGACAATTATGGGTGACTTTGGCATATGCACATTGGCCATATGAGTGAGAATGGCTTGAAGGAGTTGAGTAAAAGAGGACTGACAGATGGACAGATTTTCAAACAGAAAAAAGTTATTTTTAGTGACATCATTCACAATATTAAAGGGACATTTGATTATGTTTATTTAGATTTTTGAGGACCATACAAAGTTCCTACTAAGGGTGGTGCAAGTTATATATCAACGGTCATCGATAGGGTTTTAAATAACGGACGATATGCAATGTATCGGCCATTTTATCATGGATTTTAAGGGTGCCGATATGATACATAGATGATACGGGATGGGGATTAGGAATTAGCTGAGGTTTCGGTGAAATATTAGATGGATGGGTTGTATCGACCGTAAAGGAGCAATTTTGGCAGTTGCATGTTGACCAATCAAGAACGGAGTACGAAGGGGAAGAAAAATAAGAGCCTTCGACTGATCGAAAAAGAAGAAAAAAAAAAAGAAGAACAAAAGGAACAACGGTGGATCGGAAAGAAAGAAGAAAAAAGACTGCTCTCTTATTTATTTATTTAGTTTCCTGGAGAGAGTCAATCTTTAAAGGGAAAAAGTAAATAAATATGACCGTGTTGAAAATGAAAAGTGGGTTAACAGCTGTTTATATATATATATATATATATATATATATATATATATATATATATATATATATATATATATATATTTCTAAAATTCTATCTTCTTTCTTTTTTAATTTATTATTTTATTTTTCTATAAAATACTTAAAATTAAAATTAAAAATTTTTATTTTAAAAAATTATTAGATATTAGAAATATTTAATCATTTTTATTTAATTTTATTATATATTTAAATTTTTATTTCAAATTTAATAATAAATTCTTTTCAATTAAATAATAACTTTATTAAATTTGAAAATTTTAAATTATTCATCAAACTTTTTATTAAATTTTTAATAAAAAATGTTATTAAATAAATATTTATTTTAAATTTTTTATACATGAATATAACTAAATATAAGAAAAATGATATTCTTAAGTGTTTCTTAATTTAATGTATTGAAAATTAAAATATATTTTTTGTTATTATTAATTTGAGTTATCTTGTTAAACATTTTTTAAAATTCACGATAGTGGCGGCCGATATAGTCCGATTCAATCAGATATTGTTACACCGATACTGATACCGAACTAATTCACGATACTATTATTTAAAACCTTGGTCATTGATGATTTCTCGAGAAAAATTTGGATGTTCTTTTTGAAGTACAAGAATGAGGTGTTTACTGCTTTCAAGCAATAAAAGACCATGATTGAGAAATAAACTGGAAAACAAGTGAAGCGTCTTTGCACCATGGTCTTAAATAATGGCCATTACGTTATGTAACGGCCATTATTTCAAGGATTTTTAGTGTGCCGTTACATCATTCACCATTATTTAATGGTTATAAATAAATGAATAAATGTATGAGTAACGATCGTTACGGCCGTTATTTATCAATCGCAACCATTACCCACCGTGACAGAATGCGAAATAATAGTTATTATTATTATTATTATTATTATTATTATTATTATTATATGAAATTTTCATTTTGTTATTTTTTAATAGATTTCACGAAATGTATTATTATTATTATTAATCTTTATTTTATTCATTTATTATTTTTATTAAACCGATCAAACCAATCATCCAAACCAAATCCAAATATCATTGATTTGGATAATTTTTAATGGTATTTGGTTTGCTTAAGAGTTCTTATATTTGAAAACTGACTTTATTAGTTCCGTTAGAAATTTATACTTTAAACCGATCAAACTGAACTATGAACACCCCTATAAGGCAACAACAATTATTTATACTAAAAGAATAGATTTTGTGGCAAAAAAAATTCTAAAGATGACAAAAGATGTGCAACATTTGCAGGAGGAAAGGAAACATTATGCTTTTTGAGTATCATATAGTTGTATGTCTGTATACTTGTTCTTTTTCAATAATAGAGAAGAGTTGTTCTTTTTCAATAATGAGAAGAGAATCTTATAATGCTATTGATAGCCAAATGAAAAATAAATAAAAATGTGTGTGTAATTTTTTGAAAAGTGGTGAATATTGAGTAACCATTATTTCTATAAAAAAAAAAAGAAGAGAGCTTCGTGACCTTTGTTTGTAAAAAAAAATTATCAATAAATAATTGGCAACAACAAATTTGAGAGTGAGAGCTGCTGGAGAGGAAGATTAGAGTTGAAATAATAGGAGATAAGTGGAGCCAAGAATATAGTTGAAGATAAATGGAAAATTTCAACTTTCAAGATTTTGAAAATTCGTCCAGGTATGAATAGTAAATTTGTTTGAGCTGTATCTAGAGTTATATAACTCATATTGAGATGATTTTTGTGCCTAAAGAAACTTTGAAATATCTTTTATAAAACTTATAAAAATATAGGAAACCTAATTTTGTTGTTTTGATAGCTATTTGTGGCTATACATTTTATTGTACAGTATATGTCAAAAATCAGACCTTGCTGTAGATATTTTAAAGTTTCTCTCTTTATACACCTCCAATTGGTGTGAAACTAATTGAAAATTTTCTTTGACACATAGGGTTAATGATCTGAAAAATATTACTTCAAAATATACTCTATAGAACTTTTGGTAAATTTTTGAATTCACCCTATTAAATCTGTCATAAGTCATAACTGAAGATTCGTCTAGGTATGGACAATAAAATTTTTGGAGCTATATCTAAAGTTCTATAACTCACGTTAAGATGATTTTTGTGCCTAAGGAAACTTTGAAATGTCTATTAGAAAACTTATAGAAATAGAGAAAATCCAATTTTACTGTTTTGATAGCTATTTGTAGCTATACATTTTATTGTGCAATTTATATCGAAAATCAGACCTTGCTGCTGATATTTAAAAGTTTCTATATTTATATACCTCCAATTGATGTGAAACCAATTGAAATTACCTTTGACACATAGGATTAATGATCTGATAATTATTACTTTAAAATACACTCTATAGAATTTTTGGTAAATTTTTGAATTCACCCTATTAAATCTATCATAAGTTATAAATGAAAATTCATCTAGGTATGAACAATAAATTTTTTGGAGCTATATCTAGAGTTATATAACTCACATTGAGAAGGTTTTTATGCTTAAAGAAACTTTGAAATGTCTATTATAAAACTTATTGAAATAGAGGAAACCTAATTTTGTTTTTTTGATAGCTATTTGTGGCTATACATTTTATTGTGCTATTTATGTCGAAAATCAGACCTTGCTATTTATATCTTAAAGTTTTTGTCTTTATACACCTCCAATTGGTGTGAAACCAATTGCAAATTACCTTTGACACATAGGATTAATTATCTGAAAAATATTACTTCAAAATACACTATAAAATTTTTGGTAAATTTTTGAATTCACTATATTAAATCTGTCATAACTAACAGCCTCTCATACTTGGATAAATTTCTATGTTGAATGTATGTAGGATAAAAAATGCCTTGTTCAAGTAATAAAGAGCCGAGATCAAAGCCTAGCAGTGATATGGGATGGAATTTTACCTCTCCAACAAGAAAAAAGGGAGAACTTATGTGCAATTTTTGTAATAAAAAATAACTAGCGAGATAACTTGATTAAAGCAACATTTAGCTCATATGTCGGGTCAAGTTGAGTCATGTAAACAAGTTCCGCAAGATGTGAGATTTGACATGTATAAGCTCCTAAAAGATTTTGAAGAATAAAAAATCCAAAAGAAAAAAGAGAAAAAAGAACTTGAAGATGAAATTATGCGGATGAATGAAACAGAGGATGTAGATGAAGATGAGGCATTTGAACAAGCTAGACACGAAAGCATAAGGCAATATCAAAAAGATTTGTATAGGAGGAGTAGAGGAGCAACCTATGATGTAAGTAGCAGTAGTAGGCAAGATCAAAGCACACGCCTTGGTCGATCTTTTAGTGTGCATAAAGGAGGTGCAGGGGGCTCAAGGTTTCCTCCTGGATCGACACTACCTTCACGATTAGCTGCTAGAGAGGTTGAAATAGAGAAGAACAAAGTTCAAAGCAAGAAGGAAAAAGTCAATTCAAAATGGTTCAAGAATCAAAAAGAAAAATTAATGAAAGCATTTGGGTATTTTGTAGTACAAAATATATTGCCTTTTTTAATTGCTGATTCGCCTTGAATAGGACCATTGTTGAGAACTGCTGCTAAAGTTCGACCAAATATACCTCTACCGACTCCTTATGAGATTGCAGAGGTATTTCTTCCTAATTTACTCCAATCGTGGAATAATATTTCACAAGTTAGTTGATGCCTCACTTGTTCCATCTAAAAATGTTGACTATTACTTTGGTTTAATGAAAAGTGCTATTCAAGAAATTGGCCATAAAAAAGTTATTCAAATAGTAACTGATAATG
>CATIWO010145883.1:0-18420 GCA_949673435.1 Macaranga tanarius | reverse complement strand
TCGTCCCCGAATATATATACATTAACACACTTAAATATCATCACAAATATCTACTTAGCCCTTTAATAAAATAGGCCTAATACACAATACCCCCATAAATTTATATTGTTACAACTAACTTCATACTTTCATTCCACTTTAATCCCTCTCTACAACCACATACTCAAATTCAATTTATACTAGGTTCACTATCATATATGTAATACACCATACTCACATCACACACACACACGTGCTAAAAGACGGGTGTTACAGGGTACACGTATGCATAACCACTGCCAGAGGCCGGGTGCATAATTTGCTATGATGATGTAATATTACATCTGAGATATATGTAGAGTTGTTGCCTGGGGCCGACTACATATATTATTCTGGATTGACCTTTGAGTTATTATGGGCTTAAGTACTGATCACACTTAAGTAGTGTTTCCATGAGTATTGAGCATGAGTAAATATTTACGAGATATTACAGTGTTGAATAATATTGTGCTTAAGATTACGTGTATGTGTATGAAGTACTCCTAATTAATTATTTTCAATGGATGGTGTATGTTGATGATGATCTTATTATTAGTGTGTTTAAGTATGATACCAATGAATGTATGGTGAGGTATTAATTTGTTTCGTTTACCGATATGTCTTTTAATATACTACTGGAATTGGTTTTAAAGATTTTCTTATGATAATGTTTCAAAATAATATTTTATCTACTCACTGAGTTATTTCCTTTTGAAATTACTCACACTCATTTTGTTTTAAAGTTTTCAGTATAGGTGTTTGATATCTGCTTAGCTAACAGCTGAGAGGTGAAAGTGCAGTGGACCACGACAGTAAAGAAGATGGATAAGATGAATATTTTTAGAAATGCTTGAAGGATAAGATTCGAATTTGTTATGTAATATAATGTTAACCTTGAGTTGTATAAAGAGATGTAAATAAGTTGAGATAGCTTTAAAGTATTAGTAATTTACTTATTGTAATATTGTTGTTAAGAGATTCTTTAATATCATAAATTCTTTAATTATGTCTATTAATAGAGTAAATAGTAGTGAGGGTGTGACAATAATTAGTTCTAATTTAAATTAAATTGTATTTTTTATTCCAATAAGGTGAACTTTTATTTTAACTAATATAGACTAAATAAATAGCATAATTTTAGAGATTTTACTAAAATTTAATAAAAAGTAACTATAATTAATTTTTTTGTTTAAATAATTAATTATAATCATAATTTAAAAATAATATAGAGAATTTTTAAATAAGAAAAATATTAAAATTGAAAATTATTAGAAAGATAATGTATGATCACTCAAAAAAGAGAAATTTAATGTTAAAAATATTAAAATTAATTTATAGCAAAAAATTTTGTTGTTAAAGTTTAATAAAAATAAATAAAATTGATTTTAAAAATTTTTATTGTCTAATTATTAATTAAAAGTATAAGATAAAAATAGTACATAATTTTTTTTAAAAAAGATTTATTAAAGTTAAAAAAATTAAAACAAAAGATATTGAAAATGTGATGTATAGTTAGGGGAAAAAAATAATGTTAAAATGTTCAAAATATTTTTTAAAATTAATTTATAGACAAATTTTATAAAATTAATTAATTTAAAAAATAATCAAATTCAATTTAACTAAGTTTAAATAATTTAATGATTGATTGTGATAATAATTTTAAAAATTATATTATAAATAAATTTTTTTAAAAGAAAAGTACTGAATTAAAAAACAGTAAAAAAGTGATATATAATTATTAAAAAGATATTAATAGTTAGAATTACGCACAACAAATTTAATTTAGTGTAACTTATTTTATTAAAATTTAATAAAAAATTAAAATTAATGTATTATTTTTATCATGTAAAGATTCATTATAATTATATTTTTAAAAATTGTACATACAATTTTTTTTTAAAAAAAAATGAAGTACTAATATTTAAAATTAATATATAATTTCTAAAATAGAAAAATTAATGCTAGAATGTTAAAAAATACTAAATAAATTAATTTATAGTCATAAAATTTAATAAAAATAATTTGATTAAATGTTTATTTTCTAATGATTAGTTACGATTATAATATAAAAATAATACATGAAATTTTTTTAACAGAGTAAAGCATTAAAGTTAAAAGTTTTAAAAAGTGATTTACAAAAAAAAAATTAATATTTAAAATATTTAAAATGCTACTAAAACTTAACTATAATGATAAATTTTGTTAAAATCTACTAAAAATAATCAAAATTAATTTAATTAATAAAACTATAAAAGTCAAAAAAAATTACTAATAAAGATCTCATGATATAATAGTTAAGTGGTAATGAAGTTGAATAAAAAAACATATATATACAATTATTCTAAATAAAGTAAATGCAAATAAAAAATTCAATAAAAATATTGTACGTGCATAAATAATTTTAATATAATATGTTTCAAAATACAATTATTTCTACCTAAAAGTAAAAGGGTGCTTAATTTATTTATTTTTAAAAAAATCTTAGCATGTATTTTATAATGATAATTAATATAAAATTAAGGATGAACACTGCTAAATTGAAACATATTTATCATAAATATATTCTTAGTTAAGAATATATTTAAAAATATTGAAAGAATATTGTATAATTATTTAAATAAAAAAATTTATTGAAATTATAGTAAATTATAAATATATAAAGTTTGCAATATTGATTTATTATATAAGGAAAAAAAAACTCTAATATTTTAAAAATGTCATTAATAATAATAATAATAATAATAATAATAATAATATCAAATTGTATGTTTAATATTTATATATTATTATAAATTTAAAAATTATTTATTCACGGAATTTTTTACTAGTTTTTATAAAAATCCCTTTTATTTATTGGATGGGTCGTTTTGGTAAAATCTTGAAGGCAGTTTAGACATATGCTTTATTCGGACTGAAAATAACTTGGCATGTTAATAAGTTATGTGTATATGGTATTTTCAGCTATTACAATCATATGTCATTTGAACTCTCCTTTGAACACTTGCATGTCATTTCGGGTTTTAGGCTTTAGCAGATTCAACAATCAACACCACCTCTCTAGTCCCTGGCACTGCTGCTGGGACCAGTTGCTGAAGAGGGGATGTGAAAAATTGTTCCATATACACATGCCTTTGAAGCGCGTCAGGAGGCAAGTTGTGCTTGTATTTTTATTTTATTAAGGCTTTTGAGAGGCTATGAGGCGCCAAAATCATCTCTCCTACAACAATCCATAACCATAACCATCACAGCCATTTGAAACTTGGCCACACATTATCCACACACACCTAACCTAACCTAAGCTTCTCATTCTCATAACACCACCCACATACGTGAAAAGTACAGGCAACCCAGTACAAGAAAACACAAGAACAAGAATATTAATCCTACAAAATCATAACTTTTCAAGAAACTACAGAGAAGAAGAAGATGTCAGTGGCATCCTCAATCCCATATATCAAAATTCCAAACCCATCATCATCATCTTCTTCTTCTCCATCTTCCTCTTCATCAACTACTTCTACTACCTCTTGTTTTAGATTTGCCACAACAACAAAGGCTTGTACTTTGACTGTCAGGAGTTCTCAAGCTGAAGGTCCTATAAGGAGACCTGTGGCTCCTCTCAGAGAGCCTTCTCCTCCTTTGAAGCCTCCTGTTCCTCCCTCTTCATCACCACCATCTTCTCCTGTGGCTCCGCCACCACCTAAGCCTGCTGCCCAGGTGGCTTTGGAGGACAAGAATGTGATCACTTTGGAGTTTCAGAGGCAAAAGGCTAAGGAGCTTCAAGAGTATTTTAAGCAAAAGAAACTTGAGGAGGCAAATCAGGGTCCTTTCTTTGGGTTCCTGGGCAAGAATGAAATTGCAAATGGAAGGTAATGCTTTAAACATGCAAAAGTTATATGAGCTAAGCTTATAGTTGATTTTGGGATTTGTAGGTATCTTTTGCTCATATTTAATTGTTGAAATTGAAAGGCTTGTTCTTAGGGTTTTTTTGCCAATTGAGCTGGGTTCTGCCACACCAAATGATTTAACATCTATTTTCCACCCAACATCAGCAATCTTGAATCGTTTTACTGAACTCAATAAGCTTCTATTCAACTCTTGGGAACTGAAATTTGAAGCTACTTGAATAAGGAACATCTAAAAATTTAGACATACCCCACCCCTGGCCCTTAGCCTTGTGTACTTGATATCAATGCAATTAGTGTCAAGCATCCTCTCTTATTTAGATACAGTATTGCATCTTTTACATGTCCTTTGCATAGCAACCCATGCTTTGACAGACAGTAGCTCTTATTTGTTGCTACCTTTTCATTCTTTTGATGGTCTGTTTTCTAGGCTTTACATTCCACTCTTAGTAGCTTTTAATGACTAGACAGTGCAATGTTTTATCAAAAGCTAGAAGTACCACCATTATACTCAAAAAACCCACATTAGCTTTAAAATGTGCTTGTTTTTGGAGACTCTTACTTTTTAAGGTTCAAACTCATTTGAACTGAATTTGATTACTCATTTTATCTGCGAATATGGCAAAACAATTGAATTTGGATGAAGCTTTAGTGTTGAATGCTTAGTAATGGATTCAATTGTCATAAATTTTTCATGTTAAGCACTCATTTTTTCTGCACATAGAATTTCCAGCACCACATGAAACTTGCAAGAATTTGACCTGAATTTTCATCATTTAAATAAGACCCGGTATGCTGGGAGAAATAGGAGAATTCGATTTTTCAGTGCTTGTGCAGGAATCAGGATATTGAGACACTGACATGAGATACACTTGATAATTAGAAATAGAAGATGCAAGTTTAATTATCTCATATTAGAAATAGAAATAGACTGTGACATGAGATACACTTTATGTTCAAGTATCTCATATTTAAACTGAATCTTCATAAATCTCTTGGCTACTGTGTTTGACTTCATATCAGTTCATATTCGTAGATTAAGTTTGTTCATATTGATCTATGATTTAACAAAGGTAATAAGGCCTTTTAATTCTATATTGGTGGAACAGATGGGCAATGTTTGGTTTTGCTGTTGGGATGCTAACCGAGTACGCAACAGGCTCAGACTTAGTTGATCAAGTAAAGATCCTTTTCTCCAATTTTGGGATACTTGATCTAGAATGATTCAATTCTTCAATCTCAGCAGCTTGGATACTTTTTTTTTTTTGACTTCTGTAGTTGCCTTCTTGATCTTCAAAGCTATCAATACATTTTAAATTTATGTAATTGCTGTATCATATCCAATACTATGCAACTTCTTTAATACCATGTTTTGCAGTTGGTTATCATAAGCTGTATCCTTTATGTTCACCAAATATACAAGTTCTTCATTTTGGTCATTGCCTGGATTGGAACCTAATGTTAAACAATTTTAAAAAATGGTGCTGCTACCCCTGAAATTAGAACCATGATTACAAATGAAGCCATTTGCATCATTACTGGATTCAACCAGTTCCACAAGAATAGAAAGGAGAAATGCAATCTAAAAGTGTTCAAGTCAGTCATCAATAGAGATTGACAGAGCATAATTCTCTAAATTTCTTCTTTCTAAATCTTGTGTTGCACCGCATCAGTCTCTCTAAAGTAAGCAACAGCAACAGTGTAAACAGATGATCGAAATGGTTACCTTACTTTCATGTTAGAATGAAGATCCTAAATTTTATACAAAGAAACTTTCAAGTGCACATCTAAGCAACTATAAGCCTGCAAGTAACCGGTGATGATAATATCTGATATTCATTTGCATATAGCATATATAAGAGTGACCAGAAACAACCCACACAACAAGCGCATTCCCTTTTGCAAATATACCATCCTGGCCTCGAGCCTTTCCACCCCAGCTTCAACATTAGCAATCCGTGCCTCCAACATTGCAATTTGTGTTTCCCACCTTGCATCCACATGTTCCATGCCATTTCTTCTATGTGCAATATCATCTACTTGTGATGAATCATCTTCCCAAGGCTGATGACGACACATTTCTGCTCCCAGAATATACTGCCATAATAGACAAAAGAAATTGGTAAAAATATATGTTGTAGCACCTTGTCCCAGCCAGCTTAAATTTAATAGGTGATCAAAAACTAAGGTTGTAAAGATTTAATAATTAAGACAATTAAGACGTAACAAATTGTGCTTCAGTAATGATGCTGGCCAAAGTCAAAGTGAGCAAATGCTAGTGTAACCAAGATGGTTACAATTAACCATTACAACTATCAAGTATTCATGCTAACAAAGACCTACAATCTTCCCTAGTCCTACATAAAAAGGAAAAGAAAATTAATCAAAGGCATCGACTGCTAATTTGCTTGATTAATTATCACATTCATCTTCATCACACATTGTGTTTTTAACACATTCATCTTCATCACACATTGGTAATTTGCTTGATTAATTACCACATTCATCTTCATCACAAATTGTTTTTAACAGATTAATTTAAACACATAGTATGACACTTCTTGCATAAATCCAAATATTGAAATTCAGCAAAAACACTTATTTTTAGGATGCAAGAGTTGGTTCTTAAACAAAGACAAGAATGCACAACTTCAACATTCAATCGCACAATGCTGCCATAAATGGGTTTTGCAACAAAGCTTTATACCTAAACATACACATGTAAAGATTCCAGTTTTCCTTCAAATTTATATCAGTTCATGAATGTCAAATGTGTATGCTTTCACTTGAAAGAAAACCCAATTAAACATAATGTAAACCTACATAAGCTAAATGCAAATGAAACAAATCAGGGAAAAAAAATTCAGGTCAAGCTAAGTATATATGTAAACTCTAAACACAAAAGCTCACTAACCTAAATTGCCCCATGATAATAAAGTACTGGTAAATCTAGTGATGTTTGGCACCCTACTGCTTGCAATTTCAGTAAAATCTTTATAAATAAATAAACCCCAGACCTTGGATTATCAAAATTCCACCATGTGTAAAGATAATTTCAACAGATGAATCCAAGAATAAGAACTGCAGTTCTTGATAGTGCAAAAATGAAATGCAATGCTTTATTAAAAAACCCTGAACTAAAGATTTCCATATAAAGCCCCCACAATCAAATTCTTGATTGGGTGCTGATGAAATTAAATGCAGACACCAGAGAAAAACCCTAAAAGCATTACTGATGAGGCAGCAAGAACATCAAATCAATCATAAACATAAAAAAGAGAAGTCTAAATCATACCACAAAGAAATGGGCTATGACTTAAGATACTCTCTCTTCAATGCACAGCTCCAACTCAATACACTGTATCGTCAAGCAATTTCTTTCTTTTGTCAAATGGGTGAAATGGGCGCAAAGATTAAAGAATATTAAAACCCTTCACAAAACCGGGTGTAAATAAACTGAACCGAATTTTGGTTAGTTGGGATATATTTTGTTTATAACCTATTTAATGTTCCTAAACTATTTACCAGACCTAAATGAGTTGAAATAAATTTCTAAAAATAAAAATTATAAAATTTAAAATAAATTATTTACTTATAAAATTATAATCTTATTGTAACAATATATTTTCTAAATATCTTTTATATTTATTATGAATAAAAATTTATGATAATATATTTAAAATTAAATTATTGAGTTTTGAGCAGTTTGTAAGTAAGTAGTTCGGTTTGTTTAGGGCCTAAACAAAAGCAGGATCCTGTGTGTTCAACCTCAGACCATCTGGTGACATGGCAACATCTTAGTGGATTATCTTGTCAACGCTGAACAAAGAAAAAAAAAAGAAAACTGACAAGTTCCCGCCAACTATAACAAGATTGCAAACCAGGATTTTCAAGTATATTCATTGCAGATGCTACTATGGTTTTTATTATATGCATTTATGTATATTTTCTTGAAATTTTTTTCATTTTGTATTGGAGATAACGATACAAGAAAGAAAGAAGATTTCAAAAAGATCCTTTCTTTTTTTCCTCTGTTTCCTTCAACACAGCAAAAAAAATTCAAGATGCCGGCTAAAGCCGGCAAATTCTCTGTCACTGTCTCTCTGCGATCTTTTTTTTTTTTCTTTATCAGAATTCACCACTTGTCTCATTGTCTTTTCTCTTTGATATAGTCCCTTTCCCTTGTTGGCTTGCTATGTTATTACTTAAAGAACCAACCTGAAGCTGGACTAGACCCGGATAGAGCAACTACCAAATGGGGTGTGGGCAGAGCATGTCTTTAACAAATTCACCCTCAAATCAATTACAGAAGCTGAAAATGAAAAATGGGTATGTTGTCTCTAAAGGAGATGGAGGATTTTTGGGTCATAGAAGGTCAACAGGACAGAGGTTGAATAACTCTGACCCATTTTTCAGGAAGCACAGTGGTGCTGGATTTGGCAGTGGTGGAAGTGGTGGAGATAACAGGAAGTTGAGTGATGGAATTGGAGCGAAAAATGGCAGTGATGGTGCTGGAAAGGAAAGAGCTTTGCTGGTTGATGAAGAAGTAAAGGTAGTTGATGGATGGCCAAAGTGGCTCACTGATAATGTTCCTACAGAAGTTTTAGCTGGTTTGATTCCAAAGAGTGCAGAGAATTATGATAAGCTTGATAAAGTTGGTAACTTTTCTGATAATAATCAATACTATGATTGATCAGTAATCTTTAATTTCTTTCTTTCGTTTTGATTAGTTGATCAATTGAGTTTGATTGCTATGATGTTTTCTTGATTTGGATACATAGGTAGGTCAGGGTACATACAGCAATGTATATAAAGCTGTAGATAGAGACACAGGAAAAATTGTTGCCTTGAAGAAGGTCAAATTCGATACTTCAGAACCTGAAAGTGTGAAATTTATGGCGCGAGAGATAATGATACTACAAAATCTTGACCATCCAAACGTTGTAAAGCTTCAAGGAGTAGCCACTTCAAGAATGCAGTATAGTTTGTATCTTGTTTTCGATTTTATGCAGTCTGATTTAGCCAGCATCATTAACCGTCCTGAAGGAAGACTTACTGAACCTCAGGTAGAAAGTTCTCTCAATTTCTTTACTTCATAGATGCATGAAATTACTTGACTTGGTTTGGTTGCTGATCTTTTAAATCAGTGCAGGTCAAGTGCTATATGCATCAGCTGCTTTCAGGGCTACAGCATTGCCATGAAAGAGGAATTCTACATAGAGACGTTAAAGGGTCTAATCTTTTAATTGATAAAAGTGGGGTATTAAAGATTGCTGATTTCGGGCTTGCAAATTATTACTCTCCCAGACATAATAAGCGTCCTCTTACTCACCGGGTTGTGACACTTTGGTATAGAGCTCCTGAGCTGTTGTTAGGTGCTACAGACTATGGAGTAGGCATTGATCTTTGGAGTGCCGGATGTCTCTTGGCGGAGATGTTTGCAGGCACCCCAATCATGCCCGGAAGAACTGAGGTAAAAGACTTAGCATCACTGGTTAAAAGGAAAAAAATAGAATGCATAATTCATCTGTTACAAAGAGTTCAAAATAGTTGTAGTGGTTTCAAACCTCATTAATAAACAGACTCTGAGTCCAATCTCAAATCAAGTTTTATGCATTCAGGTTGAGCAGCTACATAGGATCTTTAAACTATGTGGCACACCATCTGAAGACTATTGGAAAAAGCTAAGGCTGTCTACAACTTTCCGACCTCCAAAATCTTACAAGCCTAGCCTTTTTGAAGCTTTTGGGGAGTTTCCTGAATCATCATTGGGTCTACTGAGCACCCTTCTTGCACTAGATCCTGCACACCGTGGTTCTGCATCTTCAGCTCTACAGAATGATGTAAGAACATACTTGATGGATTAGTCCATATCACAATATGGTTCAGAATTCCTGCTCTTGAGTGCACATGCAAGCTGAGCACATTTTTTTGTTATGTTGTAAAATGCAGCCAATGACTTCGTGGTTTCCTAGCCAAAGTTTTTTGCCCCCAATTAACTTGAACTGGATTCTTGTTGCAGTTCTTTTACAAAAGCCCTTTAGCATGTGACCTATCAGGTCTGCCTGTAATCTGGCGAGAGGAAGATGAGCTTGCTCAAGCTAATGAGCTGAGAAAGTAAGTTCTCGTGCACTTCACTTTCGCTTTGCCATTGGGCTCCTAATCCAGTCGCGGAGTGCAAATTTTTGCTTGTCAACAGCTGAAATTTCTGTTGCTGTTCCCTTCCTTTTAGGCTCAGGAATTCTAAAATGAAACGAAGATCTCGAACATATCGTGAGCACAGAAGAAAAAGTATTACAGCTGAAAAACAAGAAGAAGATTCTACACATTCTAAAGAGGTACTGCTGCTCTTCTTCTTCTTCTGATAACTTCTCCACTAGAAGTTGCCTTTAAAAGCAAAGCATTACCCTAAGAAAGTTCAAGACACATTAAGACCGTAACTTCATCTTTGCACTACACAATGTTGTGAATTACTGAGTTTTAAGATAATCAATTCCACATCAGTTATATATTCACGATTACGTGAGCTTATATATCAATTGGATACTTTCACCTAATATTTTAAACTTTTACATTGGATAGAAGTCCAATTGGGATATCTTTGCCTCATTTTTTCACATGGTATCAGAGCAACTGATGTTTAAGACAATACCTTATTAATTCCTGTACAATCATTCTTATTCAAAATGTCTAATTTGATCATGCAAGCTTATGGGGTTGGAGTTGACTCTAACGTCCAATATATAATAGGAGTTTTCAAATTTGAACACCAGTTGTAAATCAATTAACCAAAAAGAATAATGTTATTTCAGGAGACAAGGAACATTGAAAGGCCCAAAAACCGAAGTCAGGAGACAAGAAGCAGTAGTAGCAGCAGCTCCTCAGGAACAAAGCAGCAGAATGAGCAGGCAGACAGTCCAGCATCCATGTTCTCTCCTTTAATTTCATCTCCTAAACAGAAGATGTCTCTAAGAGCACAAGGGATGCCTCCATTACCAGCAGCCTATAAACCCATAAGCAGCAACACCAAGTACAACAATGGCAGCATGTACAGATTAAATCAAGTCAATAGATCTGCTTCCTCAAGAGAATTCAGAAAACTAAAAACAAGGAAACATGTAGAACTCTTTGAAATGGATAACTAGGCCATGTGACTACCACATAATTAATTGAGCTACTAGTTTAGTGTTTTTTTAATCCAAATTATATTCCTTCATGACTACAGTTGCTGTACTTTGAGAAAATATTTCTTCAATCACACTTTATTTTATTTTTAACAAAAATAGTATTTATATATTAATAAGAGAAAAATGATGTGTTAAGCATCTATATAAAATATATAAAAGTTAAAGAAGTATTTGCCATGTCATGTCTATGGCGTTATATATGTGGCACTTTCTTGATTATATAACTCTTCTAAAGTTTTACACCTTAATTAAACCAATTTTGTACTTTAAAAGCCGGTTTCACAATACCTCTCCAAAAGCCATCATCATTAACATTTAAGCACTACCACTATAATTTGCTCTTAGTGAAAACCTTAGTAAGCTTTGCCGTTTAACATGTCTTTGCTTTTAATCTTTTCTTTCTCTCAAATATTATTTCATATCCTTACATTTGGAAGCTCACTATCATTTTCCCTTCAGTGAAAACGTTTGGAAGTCTTGCTGTTTAACATATCCTTACTTTTAATCAATTCCCCTTCTTAAACATCAGTTCATGGTGTTACGTTCTGAACCACTGGTATCTAGAGATCAATGGGCTCTAATTAATCCAGTTTGACCCAGGTATGATTATAGGGGCGGCAAAAGTCTCCCAACAACTATTTAATATTACTGCGTTCACCAGGACTAGAACTCGAAACCTTAGTTTAAGCGAGACAGCCCTCAGCCAGCTAATCTTAATGGTTGTTGGATAAATTTCTATATTTTCAACTAAATAGGTCTGTATATTTTCATAGGATAGATGAAATTTTATTACAACAAAATTAAAATTTTTACCGAAACTTTGAATCAGTTTTATTTTTCATAAAAAAAACATATTTAAATTATCCATTAAGCAATGAAAGAGATAGATTTGGCAAGTATAGATTAGTCCATAGTTATAGAATTGCAAAAGAAAATTGCCCTAAATAAGAGGGGAACCCCTCACTATACTATTTAATAGTATACAATTTAATCCTAATTTAGAAAAAATTTCTATTTAATAGTGAAATTTAATATCAATGAACTAATTAAATTTTATTTTATTTCAATTATTTAACACTGGAAAAAAGTGAATAAGCAAGATTATTGCATTAAAGCATTATGATTCATATAAACAATTACACCAGATAATATATATATATATACATATTTTTCACCATGCAGGCAAGCATTATTGATTCAGATAAACAATTACACTAGATAATATATATTTATTGCATTAAAGCATTATGATTCATATAAACAATTACACCAGATAATATATATATATATTTTTTTCACCATGCAGGCAAGCATTATTGATTCAGATAAACAATTACACTAGATAATATATATTTTTTCCACCATGCAGGCCAGCTTTAGTTTCACCTCTAATGGCAATCATTCATTACAATTTATGTCTTGGACCCTTTTATGGTCCCATTTAGCTTTAGATTTAAAAAATAGAAAATAGTGGCTAGGTGGTGTTTTCAATGCTGGACAATTCACACACCAAATTCACTTTAAAATTAATTTCAAATTAATATGTATGATTTAACTGGATTTTAATATTACTCAACAAAAGCGCGCGCGTATATATATATATATATATATATATATATATATATATATATATAATTGTGGGATTAATTTTCCTCTTTTTTTTTTATCATTTTATTGTAAATTAAAAGGGTTTTTAAAAAAAAGGACAACTGGAAAGAGTTTAGGGATCTTATTATCATATTGATTAGAGAAAATTAAAGTAGTTGTAATTTATTTTCTGAATGTAATGTGATATGATACTGATACCTAACAGTTGATATTGATATAAATATTGGCGATGGACGCGTAGGCTTAAAAGGGACATGTTAACAAACCAAGTCCTCTTGTTAACTTATGTATATGTTTCTACAACTGGAAATGGTATGGTTGAGGGCAACAGACAATCAGCATATTACTATTTGATTCCCAATTGCTATTTCATCACCAATACTTTTGGAGAAGCATTTAATTTTGGCAGTCATATACCTCAAATATTCTTTTAAAAAAAGGGTAAAATAAAACCCACCATAGATTTATTTATATATCAGAAATTTATTTACAGTAAAAATTTGAAATCAAAATCTTATAATTCTGAGAGTTAAAAACAACTCTCACAGTTGTAAAGAAACAAAAATAATAATTTAAATTTTCTTTTTCCCTTTGTATAATCATTGATAATTTCAGCTTATATAAAGCGAAATTGGATGGAACCAATATTTAGCTTGTTTGGCTTATTAGTTTGGATTCGATCACTGTTTGCTCTCTTTATATGTGAAATTCTTAAAGAAAAAAAAAATTGTTCTGGGGATCATCAATCAAATAACACCTCTAGCTTACTTCCCTATTTACAATAGCATAAGATCAATGGTTGTTTTTTTTTTTTCCTTCAATAAAAAGAAAAGAAAAGTACTGCATATTCTTGCTTAGTTTACATGAAGTGCTAAAATAAAATAAAAATGAAGGAAATTAACCATTCAAATTTGTTTCATATTATCTAAAATTAAGATACAAAATAATTAAAATATATTTCAAACAATTTTTGATAAAATATATTTCAATCAATTAGCAATATACTCTGGATGTAATTAAGAATCCTCAATCATCAATACTACTAGTTTTTCTGTAAATTTCTAAATATTGAACTTTTAGACATTAATTAATACCAAAATTATGAAAAAAAGAGGATAATTGAAGGGAAAAAAAAAAACTTAACTTCTTTGTTTCTTTTTTTTTTTTTTAAAGTTTTTCTCCAACATACAAATGATCAAATTTGTATGGTCGATGCATGGCTTTTGCATATTCCATGCTACAAACATCAAAAAACAGAAGCCAAAACAAACACTGATCTTTAAATTTCCCCCTTGCTCAAATTTGACCCCAAAAGTAGTTAAAAACAACAAAAAAGAAAAAAAAAAAAGAGAAAAAACATTATGTACTAAACTTTGCTTTTGATCATCAATCATCACATACCATAACGAACATCGTCAGTACTAAACTTGCTCTTGATCCACTTAAAACTGTTCCTTACACTAGACTTAAGCTTCCCTTCCATAGTAAAAATATTATAAGATGCTATTCTCTTCTTTCTCTTCATCTCTGGATCATTTGATGATGCGAACCCACTTCCCTTCTCATACGGTCCATTAAAGCTGTATGAACTCGACCCGAACTCGCCTGAAAAAGATGATGAGTATTGAGGATATGACTTGCTTTTCTCCATGAACAACCCTAAACTCAAACTGGGTTTCTTTTGTATTTTATATGTTGCTCACCTAATGGACAAATTTTAAAGGCTCTAGAGCTAGCAAGCTCTATATGTAACATATGGGTATTTATACAATATAGAAAACATTAGTATTAATAATAATGTTCACATGCACGTCAATATAATTGGGGGGTATTGAACAAAGAATGAATGGTGGTGATTTTGTGCACCATGATCCTGTGTGGTGGCAGACCATGTGGAGATGTTGGGGGTGGGAATCATGATAGCTAGTTGTGGTGGTGATGATGAGATTAGTGGGGGCCTAGTTGTGTACAAAAATTGCCATCATCTTTGATGGTAGAAACAAAAGGGTTCACGTGGGTGATAAGGGTCCTACAACTAAACCTACCAAATTGGGTGTTGGGACCTAGATGAGGATGTTTAGGCTTTAAACAAGATAAACTCATTAAAAAAAAAAAGTTGATGATTTTTATTTTTTGGGCAAAGAGATAAGAGTCCTAAAATTATATATAATCTTTAGTCAATTTATAATATTGAACAAGGAAATTGCCCACCTTGCCTTTATATAATGCATTACACTCATCTTCCTCTTTTATGCCAATGTTGGAGAGGGTTAGTGCTCTGTGGGCCTTTTGTGTTTTCATGCTGGGTAAGAATCTAAGTATGAATACAATTTCATCGGAAATTATTCAATACAACTTACATATTTAATTAGGATTCTCCCACGCGAGTTAGTTGTGGTGGTAAAGGGCATGAGATGTCCATTTATAGGTGGCAGGTTCAAACTCCATTTCTTTTTCTTCCCGTTGTGTGGGTTGTAAAAAATTTCATGATCCCCTATCCAGGTAGAGGACGGAGGTTCAATTCCCTCTCCCTCTCTGCTTTCTCAAGAGTTTTCAGAGCTTAAAACTGTCAAAAAAAAAAAAAATTTTGTAAATTTTCTTACATATTTAATTAGAATTTGTAAATTTGAAGTTTGTGTGTATGTTTAAAATTATAAGATTAAGCTAGTTTAATATAATTTATTTAAACTTTGATGGTGAATGATACATATAATTAGTTTGTGTGTACATATAGTTTCTGTATATAATTATTTTTAATAAAAAACAAAAATATATCAATTAAATAAATTAAATATTCATTCGCATCAAAATAATTAGAGTTGTAATGTTGCTATAAAATATTTATTTATATCTAAATAATTATAGTTGTAAGTGACTATAATCAAGTTGAATAAATAAAATATTCATTCACATTAAGATAATTAGGATTTGTAATCAAGTCGAACCCACATATGAAATTAACACAATGTAGTATTCCAACTCTAGCTCGATTGAAAAACGGGATGGTCCAAAATTATTCATATAATTTTGTCAAAGGGTACTTTCCATGTGCATCTCATGGCATGGATTGGGAAAGAATCTGGAATGTGTTCAATGGCTGTGGTACTGGCATTAGCATATATATGTTCACAAAGTTGTCAAGATATGGGCCCTTGGAAATCAAAAAATTCACTATTTCTAAGATTTTGATGTTTTAGGCCATTCAAACATAGGTGTAAAAGGATGTACAGTTTTCATGCAAAAAGATAATACAAGTAGAATAGAACCAAGTTCTCTTCTCTTGTAAAAGAGTTGCCTTGTTCCATTTGTTGTCACTTAAGCAAACATTATGATGGCATTTGTGGCATGAGAAGCATTCTTTGCCTTTTGCAATTGGCATGCAATTTGAAATCAACTACTAGATGATGAATTTTTAGTCATAGGAATTATGAACCTTATGACTATTAATTAAGTCATTAATTGATTACTATTATATACAGTTGCAAGACCATATATAGAATATATTAGGTGTTGAGCACTGTTCAATTATTATTTTAATTAAAAATTAAAACATTTCAAATAATTTAATTTTGACAATTAAGAAAATAAATTATCATATACACAAATACAAAATTTAATTTTTTAAAAAAATTGAAATTCTTCTTTAAAATAAAAAATAAAGAACAAATTTATTAAAGATTTATACCTTTTTATGGACTTCAAGAAAGGTAAATAATTTTTTTTTTTTTTTTTTGCATAGATGTGGTTAAGTATTTAGTAAGTAATAAATAAATTAACTTTTATCAATCAAAATTATAATTTTAAAATAAAAACAAATAATAATTTATGAATGATAGTAGCTACCATTAATAATAAAAAATGAAATTAATCTACCTCAAATTTAGAAATGTTTATCATTTGATTAATTATATATTATTTATAATATTTGAAAAAATATCATTAATATTAAGTTTTCACATAAAAAATATACTACTATATTCTATCAATTTTACAAATTATTTTAACTTAATCAATTTAAAAATCATATCTAAATATTTATAGAAATGTTTTTACGTAATAAAATGGTCGTGCTAAAATTTAATGGGATTATTAGAATTAAATTAAAAAGTTATCTAAATATTTATAGAAATGTTTTTATTTAATAAAATGGTCGTGCTAAAATTTAATAGGATTATTGGAATTAAATTAAAAATTCAAGTATAATTTATTTATTTATTTTTTAAGGTGAAAACGAAAATTATTATTATTTTCTTTCAAATATGATATACAAATAATTAGTTGAATTATAAATATTTATAAATTGTATGTCAAGTAATAACTAGTTTCATCAAGATCAAGCAATACCTCCTCTTCAATGGTGCCTAACAACCATGTTGTCAAGAGCCCGTCATTGTTGAGCCATATGGTATATGCTGGATTCTTGGCCTCCTTGTCTTCCTGTATTATTATCCTAGCTAGTTCACCTCCTTCCTCAAGGTGGTGTTCAATTCCAAGACTGCGAATCAAGGGAAGAACCTGAGATTTTCACAGAAGAAAGTTGGTTTGTGATAGCTTTAATGTCACTAGGCTAGAGCATTGGTGGAAGTTTTGTATGGTCAATAATGTTTCTGCAGTTTCAGCCATGAGATTGTGTTTTTGCCTCTGAATCTCTCGTGTATCAAGCTCTGATACCATATAGAAAATGAAGATAAGAAAATGAAGCAAAAATAAATCTCATTCATAATCAATCAACAGGACTAACATCTTCTTATATAGAACTATACACGAGAGATTCTAGATGATTTTGTATAGAAGGATATCACTACAGGTTACAAATGGTAACCAGAATTAAACGGCCAACAAATGGAAAGAAATATAAGGAATAAAAAATAAAAAATTTCTAGCTGTTGATGATGCTCTGTAAGGCAATTTCCATGTTGATTATGACTGTTATATTGACAGATATGTAAGATATGCTTGCCATCTTAAGTACAACGATGTTCTTCTTCTTCACCCTTTTTCAAGTTGGAGGGAAGGGAATGAACTCCAAGCTTGCTTCTTAAAAATTTAAATGAATGCTTAGCAATGGGCTTAGTAAAGATATCAGCAATTTGATGAGATGATCTAACGAACCGTGTGATGAGAGTACCAAGAGCCACCTTTTCTCTAACAAAGTGATAGTCAATGGCAATGTGCTTTGACCGAGGGTGAAAGACATGGTTGACTGTCATGTATAAGGCACTTAGGTTGTCTGAGAAGAGTTGCAGAGGATGTTGAAGATGAACACCAATATCTCGAAGAAGAAATGTAATCCAAGTAATTTCTGCTGTAGCGACTGCCATAACACGGTACTCAGCCTCTGAGCTTGACCTTGCTACTATTGTTTGCTTCTTAGAGGACCAAAAAATACAATTGCTCCCTAAATAAATATAATATCCAGAAGTGCTTCGTCTTGTAATGGGACATCCAGCCCAATCAGCATCACAAAAGCCGTAAAGATTATGAGAGCTTTATTGTGAGAAGTGAAGTCCAAAGTGAAGAGAATTCTCTTGACAGCTTTGAAATCACCCATAGTTGGTTGTTGAACATTTTGGCATACTTTGTTTACAGCATGGACAATATCTGGTCGTGTGTGAGTGAGGTAAAGAAGAGCTCCTACTATACTTCGATAGTCTTTTGCATTGATGGGAGTATTATCTTGATCAGTTTGTTGAGTCTTTATT
>CATIWO010145852.1:0-14810 GCA_949673435.1 Macaranga tanarius | reverse complement strand
ATATGTAATAAGCCGATATTTTATGTGTATATATACACACATAAATTGACCTTCCATGCCATTCCGAGTAAGTACCAAGGGTGTACAGATGCCTGAATATTGTGTAACAGGTGGAACCGGGTTCATAGCATCTTACTTGGTAAAATCTTTGCTTGAAAAAGGTCATACTGTAAGAACAACAGTGAGGGATCCAGGTACTATGTTGCTTTTGCTGATTACATGTTGTTAATTAATTTATTCATTGGCAAATACACATATATACAGGTTTTAATGTTTTCTGTGGGTTTTTAGAGGATGATGCAAAAGTTGGCTTTCTTAGAGAGTTTAATGGAGCTAAAGAAAGATTAAAGATTATGAAAGCTGATTTGTTGGTTGAAGGAAGCTTTGATGAGGCTGTTTATGGTGTTGATGGTGTTTTCCACACTGCATCGCCTGTGCTAATTCCTTTTGATAATAATATTCAGGCAAATTTCCCTCACAACGACGTTATATAGATCTAAATATATAAGAATACTTTGTCTGATTATTGAAAGATTTTATGCTTAGGCCAGCCGTCTAATATGGATGGTTACCATCCAGTTACGGGCCAAGTCATAATATAAGTTCCAAGTTCAAAAAAAATTATTGAAAGATTTTATCAATGTTAGCACTAATATTAAACGTTGGTTTTTATTGTTGGCATCAATAAAATTTTTATTATGTATTATTAAAAATTTTTGTAGGCGACTTTGATAGATCCATGCATTAAAGGCACCATGAATGTGCTCAACTCTTGCACAAAATCCAGTAGTGTTAAACGAGTTGTGCTTACCTCTTCCTGCTCATCAATAAGATATCGATACGATGCCCAGCAAGTCTCTCCCCTCAACGAGTCACATTGGAGCGATACAGAATACTGCAAGCGATACAATGTGAGGATTGTATGATTTCAATATGAAGTATTACCTAGAAATGAAGAGAGTTTATGCTTGTATTTTCAGTAAAATCTTATTTGGTTGTGAACAGCTGTGGTATGCATATGCAAAGACTATAGCGGAGAAAGAGGCTTGGAGAATAGCAAAAGAAAAAGGGATTGATCTAGTTGTGGTGAACCCATCTTTTGTTGTTGGTCCTTTGCTTGCTCCACAACCAACAAGTACCCTGCTTCTTATACTGGCTCTAATTAAAGGTTAGATGTTGTTGTGTTTCTCAAAATGTGTTTGCAGCTTTTATTGTATATGATGTTAAGAATACTGCTATTGTTTTATCATGTATGGTGATTAGAGGGGATTAAAAGTCCTTTAATTATCAGGTCTTCGAGGTGAATATCCGAACACAACAGTGGGATTTGTGCACATAGATGATGTGATTGCTGCTCACATATTAGCAATGGAGGATAGCAGAGCATCAGGCAGGCTCGTGTGCTCGAGCTCAGTAGCACATTGGTCAGAAATAATTGAGTTGCTCAGAGCCAAATACTCCTCTTATCAATATGAGAACAAGTTAGTGAAACAATGATAGTGTTTGTCAAAAGAATGTAGAATTAGTACAATACAAGAACATATTACATGTTAATGTTTTTGTTGTGGGCTTGATGTGCGCAGGCGTAGTAGCCAAGAAGGAGACAACAACCCACACTCAATGGACACAAGCAAGATTGCTCAGTTGGGATTGCCTCCTTTTAAAACAATAGAAAAGATGTTTGATGACTGCATCAAGAGTTTTCAGGAAAAGGGCCTTCTTTAAAACCAAAGAACTTGGATAAAAAAGCAAGATGTTTTTATCATGTTCATCCTTGGATAAGTATCCTAACAAATTGTTGTTGCAAAGAATAATATTTTGATTAATTGCTCTTCAAAGAAAGGCATTGTTATTATTATTAGGACAGTGATACGCGTAACGCAACGCGACTACACGACAATTTTTTTGAAAATTACAAATAAATTTCTCCATTTTACAAGAACATAAAATATGGAAAGCTAAAATTAATATTTACTACGCAGCACGACATCTATCATTTCCCTTATTATTATTATTACTATTATTATTAGTATTAGTTCAAAATGGTACAAAATTTTGTCCATTTTTTTAAAGGTTAAAGGACAGCGATATTAGTGATGTTTATGTCCATAGAAGATAAATTTTTATTTTTGAAAATTACAATTTTACCCTTCGCTTACCTGATGATGAGAAGGGCAATTAATTGGAGGAGGGCATTTTGATAAATTGCCACTACCGGTGAGTTGTCATACTGTTCATGGACTACTAAATGGTGGATTCTATGAGTTTTGGGGAGAGATCTTTAAACCCAAATCCTTTTCTTTCAAATGCAAATATTTTATCACTTGAGTTAGGTCTTATAATTTATTAATTGAGATTATACCTCTCTAAGCAAAATATTTGTAAATTTTATCAAAATAAAATTAAACCACAAGAAATTTAAAGGAGTACATTTTGTAAAATTTTATAAAAAATAGCATGATCTGCTATGGCATGGCATTGCTCTCAGTTGCTCCTAATTTGCTTGTGATCTCGTATTATATATATTGGGAATTTTTTCAAGAAATACTATTTTAACAACAAATTTTTCAAAAAATACGGTGTTAAAGATAACTTGAAAAATAACCTCAAAAACAACTTAAAAAACAATCCCAAAAACAACATAAAAAAAACAACCTCAAAAAATAACCTAAAAAATAACCTGAAAATAATCTCAAAAATAACCTAAAAAGAATATAGAAAAATAAATTTAAAAATAACCTCGACAACTGCAACAACCTAAAAAATAACCTTAAAAACAACGTTAAAAATAAATTCAAAAATAACCTCACAGACAACCTTAAAAACAACATCAAAAATAATCTCCCACCAAAAATGCATATATACTAACCAAATTAACAAAAATCTATCAACACCCATAATACCAAAAATATAAATTCAAAATTAAATTTAGGAAAAGATACAATTCAAGAATTGTCCAAGTGACAATAACAAAAAAAAAATTGACACCCACTCATCAAATCAACAAAGGAACCATCAATTGGTAAAAATTTATCAATACTCATAGTACCACAAATATAAATATAAAAACAACATCAGAAAAGGAGAATAATAATAATAATAATAATAATAATAATAATAATAATAATAATAATAATAAGGTATAATATATCCTTAACCCCTTGTACTTAGCATAATTGGTCAATTTCACACCTCAACTTACAATTTTACTATTTCAACACTTGAACTTACCACTTTTTTACCTAAAATGCACTAATTTAATAACATAATACATCTATCACCCCTTGTACTTGCAACTTTTTATTAGTTTGACACCTCTAATAACATAAGATGTGGCACATGTTAATTCGCTATTTCATGCCATATGTGATGACAAGAGTTTAAAAATTATATTTTAAGCGAGTTCAGGTGTTAAAATGGTAAAACTATAAGTAGATGTGTCAAACTGATAAAATATGGCGAGTACAGAGGGCTATGGATGTATTATGCCTAATAATAATAATAATAAGAAACATAATAGTTGTTGTAGCTTTTAATTTCTAGCTAAAAATCCATTGTTATTAAGTGTGACAAAGATAAATAAGCAAAGCAACGGTAAGATAAGGAAAAAGAGAGGAAGAGATAGGCAAAAAAGAGGAAGAAGAGAAAGTCAGAATGAGATGTGGAAGAAACAATGTAAAAAAAAAAAAGGAAAGAGTATGTGTTTTATCATAGATTTGAAATAAATAAAAAATTACCATATTTTCAAAATATTTTGTTTGAGTTTAGTTATTTTTATAATTTTTCCTATATATAGTCTCTATACAAGTTCTATGGGCCAGACCCATGTGACAAACCTAAGACCCATGGGGTCAGTTTCAAGCAAGGCCTTTATCAATCAGCTATTTGTTTCATTTTTTTTTTTTTTTTGGGCAATTTTATCCTACAGGAAGTTACTCTCAAAAGTGAAGGAGCTATTTATCTATCAAAATCTAGCATCTGGCTCTAAAATCACATTAGCTTTGCAACTCTAAATATTGTTTTCAGAGAGGGTTCTGAAAACTTCTAAAGGGCAGATGGCACTTATGCTTGGAAGGTATTGCTTCCTCCCCTCAACATTATCTATATAGGCTTGGCATAATATATCCGCAGCGATTTATATTTACATAAATTTATCACTTTGTCCCTTATACATTTAATTTTATCAAATTAATATTTTAATTTATCTATAGTTTATTATATAAACACTTGTATAAATTCGTTACTTTATCACCTATATTTGTATGAATTTACTATTTTGCCACTGTGTATGCTAACGTGTCTTTCTACCAGTACAAACAAGTATTTATATAATAGGTTGTAGAAAAATTAAGATATTAATTTGACAAAACTATAAGTACAAGATATAAAGTAACAAATTTATATAAGTATAGATCGCTTTGAATATAATATGTCATTTAAGCTTTATATTTTCTTTAAACCACCATACATATATATTTTTTTATTGAAAAATTCTTACATACACCAGGTGTATGTATAAATTTTAGTCTTGAAGGTGTAATACACCTGATGTAGGTAAGAATGAATTATATAATATTTTGTCTTTCTAATTTTTATTTCTATGTAATTTGATTGTGGGTTGATTAAAAAACAAGTTAAGGAAAAAAGAAAAAGGAAAGGGAAGAAGAAGAACAAATTGAGTGGAGAATATTGCAGGCGTTGATTGACCCTTAAACCAACAAAAGTCTGTCAACACAACCAAAATGTTAAATTAAGTAAATTAATTAGAAAAATACTTAGCCCAACAAATTAAACAACACAGTCAACCTTGAAATTTCATTGCAATACAATTCAAAAGCATATTAAATGGAATAAAGACTTTAAAACAACTGAATCCATTAATTTTATATAAAGTTTTGCTCCTTAAATTACTCAAATCTTGAAACAGTTTTTGCTAAAGGCTACATATAGAATCCAAGGTCGTTTCACCAGGACCTACATGCTGTCTGAAATCTATTGTCTTCTTGCAATGCTTACAGAAGAAAGTGTGTATATTATATATATATATATATAAATCTTTGAAGAAGAATGGTAAGTGCAACTAACACTTTGCCCCCCTTTTATTTTCTTTATTGAGCACAGCTACACATGGGGTTAAAAAGATAAAATAAAATGTGCTTCTCCTTACTATTTCTATTTCCTCGTTGGATAATGACATAAGCATTTTATAATAAAGATAAAACTCTTAATTTTTTTTATTTTTACCCTTATGATCTGTTTTAAGAATTCAACAAAATACAAGATGACAGAGAAATTTTTACAGGCGCAAGAATACTATTCACGTCATCGTCCTTCCATGATTAATTCCATTACCCAATAAAATGAATGAATACATTTATATGAAAATTTGCGTTTAATCTAATGACCTAACGATATAAAAGATATGCATCTTATTCTTTTTCAAAGTCTCCAACCCTATCAATTTTTCTATCAGTAACGTATTGTTAGATTACATGCATAGAAAGTCAGGCTTATAGGATAGATTTTAATCTATTTTTAATGCATTTGATCTAATAATAATTAGATTTGTGATATATATTTTAAATATTTACATTTTAATTAATAAAAGTATAAAATATGTATATATGTCATAAATTTATTTATTTGGTGTAATATATTCAGAATAAATAAAACATTTCTTATTATAATTAATTAGAAAAAAATAACTATATAGGTTCCAACACATAAAAAAAAAATTCCTTTAAGTGTAGGGACTCAAAAATCTCTCACTTTACAAGATAAAATTCTTGCCATTTAAGTTAAATTTCGAATTCCAAATTTCCAATCGTGGAAAATTTATGAACATGTTCTTCAATAGAAAAAAGAGATGGACACATGATGTGGACTTGTGAAGCATTCTTCTTGGAGAAAAAGCAACTTAATAGGTTAATTTTGAGAATTATTTATTTATACATATTATAAATATTTATATATAATGAATTTTTAAAAAAAAATTGTTGAAGGAACTTTCTTCTTGCTTTTAATGGGATCCACCCACAAACTTTTCTCAAAAAAAAAAAAAAAAAAGTGAAGATTACAAAGACAAAATAATTAGATCAACAACCAAACCAAACCTAATTAAAAACCGAACGTATGGACTAAGCATGGAATCACCTTTTGTCTTTTAATTAATTTGCGTTAATAATAATAATAATAATAATAATAAAATTGGGCTAAAGTAATGTAAGAAGAAATAAATAAATAAATAAAATTGGGCTAAAGTGGCAAATCGCCCCTTGAACTATCATCCAAGGTGCAATTAACCCCAAAATTAACTTTTTGGCTATTTCACCCAAAAGAATTGACATTTTGACAATTTACCCCTGTTTGTACCCAAAATTATATTTTGGAGAGCCCATGCAAATTATAAGCCCATGACCCTAATTAATTAATTAATTAGGTTGGTTATCTGTAAAAAGAAAAAGAAACTGGCAGAAGGAGATAAGGTTCACGTAAGGAAATTGAATTTCAAAAGGAACGTGAAGTAGTGGGAGGAGAGCAGTTATTGAAAAAAGGAAGTTACCAACTCCTTGGATTAAAGGACTCTTTCTCCTGCAGAAGAGAAGAGACAGCCAAAAATCCAAATCAAACCAGACAACAACAAATCAATTCTGCAGAATTCCAATTTAGCTTTTTCGTTTCTAATTTTTATTATTTTGTTATTATTCTCAGCAATCAAACACTCTGTTAATAGTTGAACTTCTTTTTATTTCTAATGGAGCCCTTTAATTTTCTTACAGATCTCCTAGTTTCCTGTTTTCATTTTTTCTAAATTTTTACCTTTTATTCTTTATTTTTGGTACAATCAGTATTAAACATAACTCTTTGTCATTTACAGTTAATTTAAGAACCCAGTAGGTTTAGGTCCCTTAGCCTATGCTAAAATCTCCGATAAGAAGTCAGATCCCCTAGGTTGGTGTACCTCACACACCTGGCACGCTCAAAAATTCAATTGCAAGGGCCAAAGAGCAACAACCCCTAATTTTAACTAATAAAGGAGAATATATTGCACTCTCTCATTAAAATAATTATTTAAATTAAAACATATTTATTTAAAGCATTAGGTTAAAAATCGAGTTAGAAAAAAAATAAAAGATAATTCTTTGGCAATTGCAGAGACCACCACCGCCACCTCTCTTAACAACTGCTGCCTTTCCTCTTCCACAGACCAGCGTCGTCTCTTCTCTTCCAGCGAATAGCACTGCTTCTCCTCTCCCAACAACCAGCGTTGTCTCTTCTTTCAATGACTACTATTGTTGCCTCTCACAACAACATCATCTTCTCTCACTGCCGCTTTTTGAATATCCCATTTTTACAAAACTATCATCTCTCACTACTGCCCATCAATTACTGCTCATCTTAACCATCATCTCCCATCCAATTTTTTTGTTAATTTTATTAACTTTATCATCTCTCATTTTGTATATTTTAGGTTTTTGATGTTGTTGGAGATGGTTGTGTTGGTGTTTGATTTTATTGACGATGGTGATGTTGTTAGGCAAAAGTGATGTTGATAATGATGTGGGGATTTGAAGGACGTGATGCAAAAGTTGAAAGAGATCGATAAAGAAGCTGGTGCACTTCGTGAAATGCAGGCTAAGAGAAAAAGATGGGTGCTATTTTAATAAATTTACTTTTTAGTTGTGTTTGGACCAAAAAATTAAGAGATTGTAGAGCCCGTGAATTTATAGGCTCAATACTCAAATTAATTAATTAATTATAGGAGGTTGGTTACTTGTAGAATTTGGAAACTGACAGAATGAGATAAGATGCACCAGTAAAGAAAGTTGAATTTCAAATACAAGAAACGTGTGGTAGTGGGGAAGAGAGCAGTTACTCAAGACCTGTTCAATGGATAAAATGACTCTTTCTCCTGCAGGCAAGGGGATCCAATCTACAGACAACTAAATTCATTCAAACAAACCAGACAACAAATTCTACAGAACTCCAACCGTTATCTTCAAAACTTATCTTTTCAATTTAGATTTTATTTGTAATTTTTATTATCTTGTTATTGTTCTCTGCAATCAAACACTTTTAATTGTTCAATTTCTCGTTCATTTTCAATGGAGCCCCTTATTTCCTTTACAGATTCCTTAGTTCCCTGTTGTCATTTTCTCTAAATTTTCACCCGTATATTCTTTATTTTTGGTACAATCAGTATTAAATGCAACTCTCTATTATTCTACAGTTGGTTTAAGAACCCAGTAAGCTTAGGTCCCTTAGCTTATGTTAAAGTCTCTGATAAGATGTCAGATCCCCAAAGTTGGTATACCTCACACACATGGCACGCTCTAAACTCACTTACAAGGGCCAGAGAGACCCAACATATTTTTTGGCACGCTCGGTGGGACACTGCTGAAATGCTAAGAACAAAGAGTTTTATGGAGAAAGACAGTACCAGGTGTCAGGATCAGGAGGAGGTGCCTACTGCAGTAAGGCCAGAAGATCTTATTCCCCACTTGGTAGAGAATTTTGAAAAGCACATTCAAGACCAAGTTACAAAAAATGCTCAAATCTCAACAGTTCCTGTTGTTGGGAAAGAAATTGAAACAGAGGATTCTAATATTTTTAAAAAGATTCTGGAGGATTTCCTTAAAGAGCAGAAAGAGGCATAATTCAAGTTAATAGATATGCAGACTAAATTCATGGAGTCTATGGCAAAAACTATATAAGAAAGTCAAAAAGTGTTCTCCCACAAACTAGATCATCATCTTCAACCGATTGCTAGTGTGGGTCAACAAGGCTTAAAGAATGTAATTACTGAGGCTCCATCTAAAACTAACAAATATCCTGAAGAACTCGGGGGGCAATCCTCTGAATCATCATAAGAGGCAGGTAACTCTCACCGCCCAGTCCATATCAATCTAGAGGAGAAGAAAAAATACACACCTCCATACATAAGGGAGGAAGTTCCTACAACGCCTAAGGTTATTTAGAATGGCCGCCTTAACGACAGGCCAACACTCCCTCATCATTTTTACACTAACACTAATCTTGTGGTGCATCCTAACCTGTATGATTATAATGGTAATTTGCAGAGAAACTTGGGGGGTATAGCAGTAGGCGTGACTGGAGGGATCCCACAGTTTCCTCAACATTACGCTCCTAGAAACCAGACCCCAATAGATATGGAGGCCGTGAGAGAGGTAGTGCAGGAGTTATATGGTCATGGCCTAAGGCAGATTGGCCGACCAATGTTCCACAAGCCCTATCCAGAGGCAATTGATCATGATAATCCCTATCCTATAAGTTATAGGATTCCTGAGTTCTCTTCATTCTCTGGAGAGGAAGGACAGTCCACATTAGAGCATATTGGAAAGTTCACTATACAGTGTGGTGAACTTGCAAATTATGATAATTTTTATAATTTTAAATTGAGATTATTCCCAAATTTACTAACTAGTACTGCTTTCACTTGGTATGCAATACTGCCAAGGAATTTTATATTTATATGGCAGAAAATAGAGAGAGCATTCCATACTCAGTTCTTCATGATGGAGCCTAAAGTCTATGTTATTGAGTTATCAAGGATGACACAGAGACCTAGAGAAAATGTTGATTATTTTATTGCTCGATTCAAAAAGATGAGGAATCAATATAAAATTTTCTTACCAGAAACTGAGTACGTGAAGATGGCTCAGAGAGGACTTGACATTGAGCTTAGAAAGAAATTCCAAGGAATGGAGTTTAGAGATTTCTATGAATTATCTACAAAAGTGGCAAAGTATGAAAAGCTCATTCATGAAGAAAACCAAATGAGAAAATCAACCATGGGGACCTATTTCCAGGAGATCCATAATCAAGAAGTGGCTATTGTGGATTTTTCTACATAGGGATCCTGTGTCTGCCCTCTACTTATAAAGAAAACACTAAAGTTATGGAAGAAATCCCATGCCACTAGTGCATAGCCTTAATACACCTTTAAAGTATCCAAAATGGAATAGATCTTTGATTATCTAGTGAAAGAGAAGTTTGTCACTTTTCCTGCAAACTATAAAGCCCTAACAAAGGAGGAGCTGAAGGGTAAGGAACACTGTAAGTATCATGATTCATACAACCATTCAACTAATAATTGTTGGGCTTTTAGAAATGTGGTGCAGGACAGAATTAATAAAGGAATTTTAAAATTTCCTGAGAAAAAAGAAACCATGTTGGTAGATGAAAATCCTTTTCCTCCAGTGGCTAATATAAGCACAGCAATCTTTGATCTCCATTCACTCATCAATTAGAGGAGGAGGATCCGTGAAGAGATGGAAAGGAGACCTAGAACATTGTTCAGGAATGTGTGGGTCAGAAGGCCAGAAACAGAAGAGGGGTCATCAAATATAGGAGCTAAGAGAGCTTTGCCACTAACAGTTAAGGGGATCCAAAAGAGATCTCAAAGATTTGTGGTTCCCCCAAGAGTGCCCCCAGGGAATCAGTGGTACAAAATCTAACACAAGAAGTTTCCTCAGCCTTTTAAAAGAACATAAAAAAAGAGATTTCAAAGGCAAAGAGCCTTAGAGAGGAGAATGAAAGAAATGGAGGGCTCCCCACAGAAATTTAAATTCAGGAGAAAGACTACTGAAGATGAAGATGAAGAGGTAGAGAGAGAAAAAGCCAAAATAGAGGATGTTATAGATGATATAGAATCTGTTGCAAGTTCTAAGGATGCAGGTTCTGTAAAAATAAATAATATTTATGTTGGTAGTATTTCTGTGCCATTAGACTGTGCTACTACTTCTATTATTTTGCCTAATGATTTCAGGTGTGCGGAAGCAGAAGATGATGTAATAGAGATTGATACTAAAGTTAAGTTAGAGAAAGAGACCTAACCTAAAGCAATGATGACATTCTAGGAGGAGTTACTATTCAAGCTCCAAAAGGCAGAAGACCAAAGAGAGTGATTCTGGAGAAACTCTCCTTAGAAATGACAAGGTATATTAAACCCTTGTACATTAAGACTCATCTAAATGGGAGACCTATGTCTAGAGTGCTTGTTGATGATGGATCTGCTGTGAATGTGATACCTTTCAGGATATTGGCTACTTTGGGAAGGACAGGGGAGGATCTCATTCCTACTGATGTCATTGTTTCATCTTTTACTTGTGAGGTAACAAAAGTCATTGGTGTACTACCAATGGAAATCTCTATATGGAGTAAGACTTCTCTTACGGTTTTCTTTATTGTAAACTCTACTACAAGTTATAATGTGTTGTTAGGGAGATATTGGATACATGCCAATGGCTGTGTCGCATCTTCCCTTTATCATTTTCTTTTATTTTGGAAAGGTGATGATGTAGAGGTTGTTTGGGCGGATCCACATCCCTTTGGCGCACATTCTGACACCATTGAAGCAAGGTTCTATGATGCAAAGTTTGGACCAATTCAGTTCTTGGAAAAAAAGAAGGATGGGGAACAAAAGTCAATATTCATGCAAAGGAAGGAAGAGATCTATAACCAAGCTAAAGCCAGAGTGAATCCTATTGCAATCGTGCCTTATAGGTCGATTGCACAACAACCTACTATTGTGTTGCTTGATGATTAAATTCACCAAAGAGGAGTTGGCAGTAGCTGCAGCCGTAATTTTAAAAGCCTATGTGCGGTAAACATGTAATAAGTTATAGGTTGAAAATGTGGAGAGCAATAGAGCAGAGTTAATATTTGAAGGGGATCCAAATGATTGTGAAAATCTAGAGGAGATTCAGATGGAGGATCTTAAAGAGGCTCCTACAAAATTTGAAGATACAAAACCAGAAGTTACAGATCCCTTGGAGGAGATTAATCTTAGTTCCCCAGAGGAACCAAAGGTAACCTACATTGGTTTTTTGTTGTAGGGAGAGCTAAAGGAAAAGGTAGTCCACATATTGAAAGAGTTTAAAAATTACTTTGCTTAGAGGTTTGAAGAAGGAAAACTACAAAAAATGAGCACTAATGGACAGTATCCAAAGGAATATTTTTCCACTATGTGGAAAATGATGAAAAAATAAAACTTTGATGTAAAGCCGTCATCACGGCCATATAGCTAGGGAGAACTATTAGTGTTCAAGATGATGTAAAGCTGAACTACGGCTATTTAAAGAAGTTCTTACCCCAAATAGGCCCTAAGGCCTGTTTCTCTGTATATACTTTTTATAGTTTTTCAATAAAAATGAGGTAGGCCTCTTATCCACCTTATTTATTTGGGGATTGTTGTTTTTACTTTTTAAGTCCTGTAAAAGAATTAACCACAACAAAGATCACAAATAAATGATCAATAAAGTAGAGAGAGGATATCACTAGCAACATGGTAGGAGCGAGATCTGGTGATGGAAAACTCACACAAGTAATATTGAGGTTAATGGTACAACAACTGTTCTACTAGCTATGAATCTCTGATGGGTCCAATAAGAATTATCTTCAATGTCAAAGGTCTCTATAGGGTCTCTCTAGTGGTTCTATTCACAGTCAAGGGTCTCTCCATTGTCTTCACAGTTAAGGGTCTCTACAAGGGTCTCTCTAGTGGTTCTCTTCATAGTCAAGGGTCTCTCAAGTAGTTCTCTTCACAGTCAACGGTCTCTATAAGGGTTTCTCCTGTGGTTCTCTTCACAGTCAAGGGTTTCTCCAGTGGTTCTCTTCACAATCAAGGGTTTCTCCAATGGTTCTCTTCACAGTCAAGAGTCTTTCCAGTGATTCTCTTCACAGTCAATGGTCTTTACAAGGGTCTCTCCAGTGGTTCTCTTCAAAGTCAAGGATCTCTACAAGAGTTTCATCAAAAGTAGTAAAGGCCAAATATTTATGCATATAAATAGGCTTTTACAAGCCATTTATATGCAAGGGGCATTATTTGGATCAAAAAATTAAAAGATTGTAGAGCCCATGAATTTATAGGCCCAATACCCAAATTAATTAATTATAGGAGGTTGGTTACCTATAGAATTTAGAAACTGGCAGAAGGAGATAAGATGCACCAGTAAAGAAAGTTGAATTTCAAATATAAGAAACGTATAGTAGTGGGGAAGAGAGCAGTTACTCAAGAGGGAAGTTACCTGTTCAATGGATAAAATGACTCTTTCTCCTGCAGGTAAGGGGATCCAATCTACAGACAACCAAAATCATTTAAACAAACTAGACAACAAATTCTACAGAACTCCAATCATTATCTTTAAAACTTAGCTTTTCAATTTAGATTTTATTTGTAATTTTTATTATCTTATTATTGTTTTCTGCAATCAAACACTTTTAAGTGTTTAATTTCTCATTCATTTTCAATGGAGCCCCTTATTTTTTTTACAGATTTCTTAGTTCCCTATCATCATTTTCTCTAAATTTTCACCCGTATATTCTTTGTTTTTAGTACAATCAGTATTAAATGTAACTCTCTATTATTCTACAGTTGGTTTAAGAACCCAATAAGCTTAGGTCCTTTAGCTTATGTTAAAGTCTCTGATAAGAGGTTAGATCCCCAAGGTTGGTATACCTCACATACCTGGCATGCGCTAAACTCACTTGCAAGGGCCAGAGAGACCCAATAAGTTGTTTAAAGTTAGTTTAATTTGTTTATGTGTGCCTCTTTTATTCAACTCATTTCTTGCTCTGATGAAAAAATTTAGTTTTCACAGTTCCTAACTCATATCTCTGCCCAGGTAACATACTGAAGCCCGCTATATTCAGAATTTGCTTAAATGACTTAGCGGTAGATCTTGAATACACCAATTTTTTAAGAGAGGAACATAATGGCATCAATGTCAAATTAGAGCATCCTCCGATTTTCAAGTGTGAAAGACAAAGAAATTGAAGTAAATCTAGCTTTTGAACATGTATATAGATTCCTCAAGTGGTTCTGAAACTCATACTGAGAAGGAGGTAGTAGTGGTGGTTTCGAGTGGCAATGGATTTTACAACGGTGATATTTTTTGGCAGTAGCAATTTTCAAAAAAGTGGTGGTGATGGTTTCGGGTGATAATGGTAGTTATGGGCAGTGGTTGTTCGGGTGGGCAGTGGTGATGGGTACATGGTAGTTGTGATTTTTTTTAATTAAATGGAAAATTTTAATTTTAATAGGGGAGGAGTGAGAAAAAAGAAAAATATAATTATAATTATTATTTCATATTCTTCACTTGCTGTAATTGGAATGTGTAGTTCACTCTCTTGAATTAGGGGTAAATTGCCAAAATTGCAATTCTTTTGAGTGAAATAGCCCAAAAAGTTAATTTTGGGGTTAATTGCACCTTGGATGATAGTTCAAGGGGTAATTTGCACTTTAGCCAATAAGATTGTGATACTCCACGTATAACTCATCATCCATGCCAAATAAATAAATAACTACTCATCATCTACCTCTACAATCGAATCTCACTAACAATGTGAAGAGTAAAATTTATTAATTAATCAACCTATTTCTTGAACTTATAAGAATTGTATATTGGTTTGTTTTAGTAGAGTTGCCACTTGCCACGATATATACACCTAAACATATAGTTTTTGTTAGGGCTGAGCACGGGATGGAGAAAAACCGAAACGAACCAATAGATAAAAAAACCATACCGGAACCGATTAATTTTAACCCCGAACCGAATGAAACCGGACCATTTTACTAATCTGGTACGGTACTGGAGATTTTTTAAAAACCATACCGGAACCGAACCGAAACCGGTACTGAACCGAAAACCGAATATAGTACCGGATATTATATGAATAAATAATATATATATATATATTATTAACAAAATTAAAATTATTAATTTCATTATTATTACTATTATAACAAATATTTAAATTACTTAAAATAAAATATTATTCACAACTAA
>CATIWO010145844.1:0-10779 GCA_949673435.1 Macaranga tanarius | reverse complement strand
TTTTGGACCAAGTGTTGGCCCAATGGTAAGCCCAAGTCCATATTATTAATGTAAAGATTTGGTTGTATCACTTGGACTTGGATTAATGGCCTAAGTTGTATGGGCCTAGGCTTAAAAGAGTTCTGGGCCAAAGATTAATTCAAAGTGTTGAGATAGCCCAACAACCTTATCTAGGTCCATTGATTTAATGGATTGGATTTTGGACCAAGTGTTGGCCCAATGGTAAGCCCAAGTCCATATAATTGATGTAGAGATTTGGTTGCTTGTATTCTACAAGTATAAAAGATGAATTGTAGACTTATACATTGGATGTATTGTCTACTTCTTCTTTGGACACTTGTAGAGACACTTGTCAAGTGTATATGTATACTAAGTGACAAGTGTCATGATGATGTCATCGATGATGTTATGATGATGTCATATGGTGGGACCCTATGATGTCATGGTGATGTCATGCATGATGTCATGATGATGTGGCAATCTCTACATTTTATTTTGTCCTTAGTGGTTTTTGAATTTTCCATCTTTTGGTGTGGGTTTTGGATGTTCATCTTCTAGCTTTGTTCAAGTGTTGAACAACAATGGTGGATGGTTTTTGTTGGACAAAAACATGAACTCCATACCAAAGAAATCAAATCAACACATAACCTTCATTGTTCTTGCTATGAAGATTGATATAAAGCAAGTTCTTATGAGGGTCATAAGAGATGATACTTGCTTCTACTTTGATCTAGGCAAGAAGGTGGTTTGGTGAGAGCTTGGTGTTTCAAGCTAGAGGTCACACACTTGGGTGACTAGGACATGTGATTCAAGAGTTGAATCATATATACCAAACTAATAGATACCTTGTGGTCTACATCAAACATAAGGAGTTTTGTAAGTTTCCTTAAACTTGAATTCCTTATTGTTGTTGGTATACATGCTTGTAAATGTTGGTGTATTTGTGTATGGCTATGTGTAAATTACAAATTGGTTCCTTGGGATTAGAATTCTTCATGTGATGAAGAGCTATGCAATGAAATTTTTAAAATTTCACCCATGTTGGGCACACGCTTTCGCCGCGCTCTGTTGCATAGCATGATTCCTTTCACTTCCATGGAGTCCCTCGTGGTTTCTACTAGGCACAGATCTTCAACTCCAAATGAATATATGAGATGGGAACAATGGTAATGGAAAAAAGAAAAAAAAAAAGAGAAGATTTTGGGAACTGAAGGGAAGAGGAATAAGGAAGGAAAATAAACTGAAGTTAAAAAAAACTGAAAGTGAAGAGGAATAAGAAAAGAAAAGAAATTGAAGCTACAAAAACTATAAGAGAGGTGAAAAAATTGAAAAGACAGTAAGTTAAAAGGGAAAAATAAGGAGAGTTAAAAATATCGCAACCCACGACATCGCGGGTTGCGACATGTTACCATTCTGCTGCCCACGATACCAGAGGGCAGATATATATATATATTTTTTTGTAATTCCCCACACTTGCGACGGTACTGTAGCCGTCGCAAGTTGCGATATGGGGAATTACCGGAAAAAAAAAAATAAGACAGAGAGATGAGAAATTGGAAGCTCAACATGTTTTAGAATTTTAGTATGCCACATGTCAAAATTATAAAGCACCAACATATAATGCTCAACTTTATAATATATATATGGATGGATATATGGATATATGGATATCACAATCTCTATTAGTCATTTTAAAACATTGGGGGAAATTAAACATACGAGATAATTCTAACCTTTAATTTGTTAATTCTGCTATGCTATGCAGAAGTGAACCTCCACATCATGATTATATACGGAGAGGAGATAAATGTTGAATTGTTCATCTAAGTGGAATTGAGTAAATAACTGAATAAATTTAATGAATTGGATAAATAATTGAAAAAATTCAAAATGGTTTAAATTTTATTTGGGTGTTGGGATAGTGAATAAGAAATTACTTATAACATGTTTTTTTTTCTTTTTTTAAGGACATACTTTGTGGTAAATTATTTGGACTTTTTGCTTGATTATAATTTGGTTACAAAAATTAATTTGTATCTTTTAAGTTACTAAACTACGATTTAAATTTCACAGGTAGTCTTTATAATATTTTTTGGTTCATGAACAATTCAATATTATCATTTTAGTCTAAAATTTGAAGATGGTATACAAATAATTTCATATTTTCTACATTTATATAGAAATTAATGAAAGAAAACTAAAAACTATCTTAAAAGATGAATACCTTATTCATGTAATAATGGAAAAATATTATTCAATTAAAAAATAAAGCAAATGCTAATATTTATCAACTTTTTTTTAGTTTTGTATAATAAACTGTAAATTAATAAAATAATTTATTTATATTATATTATATTTAAATAATTTATTAATAGTATTTTTTATTTTTATTGAAATATTATTTTAATTTTTTACTTATAATAATTTATACATTAATAATAAAATATTTGTACATTGTATTATATTTGAATAAATTATAATTATAATTTAGGATGATATATGGACTTATTTGTGTGTTATTTTTAAATTTTGGACTACAATGCAACCAAAAACTTTTATAAAGATTACTCGCGAAAGCTAAATAAAAGTTTGATAATTAAAAAAATATAAATTAAAGTTTTTAATCAAATTCTAATTAAATACAACCGCTACTTTGCTCATAGAATATGTAACTTGAATCCCAATTATAACTGTGTATCTTCAACCATAATTGTAAACAAATTATTTAAAAAACAAAAAAAAAAGAAAGAAAATGAAGCAATGTTGAGTGCAATGTTAGATTCACGGAGATGAGCAATGTTAGATTCATCCACCGAAGAACATCCTTTTACTTCGGTATTTCGGAGATTTTCAAGACCCAAAGCTACTGATAGCGTAAATACATGGGTCAATTGGTTGCAATTTTGAATTTTGAGCAACGTTAGATACTTAAAGCTCAAAATTCCTTGAGGATCCTTGTTCCACACATTTCTCAACAGAGGGAGATTGATCAAATGCTTCATTTAACTCGATTACTGGCACATAGTTAACTTCATCAGCATTTAGCCCTTTCAAATCAAACACTTATTCTAATGAATCACATTTTTCTACAACCGACACTCTCAACCATTGAAAATACTGCAGTAGATTTGATGGTATGGCATTTGAGAACGATTCACACTCATCCACCACCAACCTCCGTAAGGAGTTGTTCTTAAATGGAAGCTGGCCATTCCAGTTTTCTTTCGGCATAGGAAATTTAGAGAGTTTTATATCTTGGAGATGATCAAGTCCAACCTAATTAAAAATAGAAAATCAATTATTGCATTAATGGAGTAAATAAATAGTAGCAATAACAAGAATATATTATAAGCAAACAAACTACCATGTTCATGTGCAATTGATGGATTGTGGCGCTGAGATCGCCTTCCCAATGAGATCTCCAGACAGATCTTACATTGTCCAGCTTCGGTGTTCTTAAGACTCCCGGATAAAAAATCCTCAAATTAAGGGAACATGACACGTTCACTTCTTCTAAAGATGGGAATTCGAGGGTGTAACTACCGGATCAAAAGCTTCTGAGGCTTTGTAAATTCTAAAGATCTAATATTCTATATTTACTGAAGACTATCTCATCTATTGTTCTGCCAGATTCACAAGAATCAGCGCTCAACATCTCAAGTTGCACCAAAATTTTGGCCACTGATGGTGTGAACAGGTTTTTCAATTCATTGCATTGACATATTTGTAGAGTAGTCAAATTTTGGCAAGAAGCAGAAGATGGTGCTAAATCAATCAAATCTTCACAAAATTGCACTTTCAGTGTCTCAAGATATTCAAATAATGGGCTCTGCATTGGGAGGAATTGTTCCAGTTCCAGATGTTCTTCAAATCATCGACATCATCTAGCATTAGAGTTCTTAACCTAGGCATAGCATCTTCCTGGTCACCCCCTTCGAACAGGAATAGCTCTTTGAGAGTACAACTTTTAACAACGAGCTCTTCGAGATTTGGTAACCTCTGAAGGAAACCAAAGAGAGAAACCTGATTTGGGTGTAAATAAGCGAAGCATAACAACTTTCATTTTGGAGAAGAACTCTGGCGGCAATTCAAATTCCAGTATCATTCTGGTGGACTTGCTGTCTAATGACAACTCTTCCAAATTGAAAAGCACCTATTTATTTGATAAATATCATTTATTAAATTAGCAAAAGCGACTCTATCATATTAGAGCTTATATATAAAGATCATGGAATTAAATTTTTGACTTCAGCTATTAGCAGTGATTACTTTATTATAATACTTTCCTGATTTTGTAGAGATTTAAGCAATTGTAAACTTACCTTATGGCTGAAAAAGGCTACTGTTCTGCAAACATGAAGCTTTGCTCCCATTCATCATCGGTTTTTGGTCCAGCTTGTTCCGTTGTTGTGACTGTGAGTGTCAAATTTGGACAGTCATATATACTGATTTTTGTCAATTCTGGACATTCCAGATCACCATCTCTTGAGCAGAAACTTAAAAAGTTGGGCAACCATTCAAGTTCTACAGATTTCAATGAAGGTAAAATGGCAGTATGAGATGCCTCTGCTTCGTACTTTTTGATTATACCTTCCATCAAAAGAAAATTTTTAAGCTTTATCTCCTGGAGTTGTACCAGGCATGCGGCCTCTGTCTGAGTAAATACATACTTCAAACTGCTACAATTATCAACTTGCACCCGCTTAAGGTTCTTCAAGTCCAAAATTCCCTTAGGATCCTTATTCCATAAATGTCTCAACTTTGGTAGACCAGCTAAGTGCAATTCGGTAGTAGCCCAACATGCCCTTCAGGCAATCCTTGTAAGTCAAATATTTGTTCTACTGACGCAGAGTCTCTTATCTTCAACCTTGTCAACCGGTTCAAAGATTGCAGTAGATTGGATGATACAGCTTTTGTGAAAATTTCACACTTGTCCACTGTTAGAGTTTGTACATTGTGGAAGCGCCTCCCCAGGTGTTTGTCGTGCTAAATGTCTTTGAACTCCGGATACACGGACGGTGCGAAATTCTCACCAATCTTTAAATACCAAAATATAGGATTAATCAAAAGTTTTATATACAGAAATATTGTTATAACTAATTAGAAAAAATAGTTCATACGCACCACTTTTGTTGAGAGGGATGCGATAGTCGCATTAAGGTTTCCCTCCCACAACTGTTTATCTGAATATTGAGACATCCTTATTGACCGTAGCTTTGGTGTGGTTGAAACTCCATGGGAGAAAATCTTCATCTGAGGGCACCCATGAACAACTACTTCCTCTAACACTGGTAAACTGAAGCGATGATTCCCCGAGCAAAAGCTAGTGAGATAATTTAAAGTTTCAAGTTTCAAGATTTTCAATTTGCTGAAAGTAATAATATCATCCTCTGAATGATATTCTCCACTATATTCCACCACTTGAGTCATCATCTTGCAATAGTGCACCGTCAGTTTTTTGAGTTGCACCATAGCTTTTGCTGTTGAAACTGTCATTAAGCTTTTCAACTTCCGACACCAGTTTACTTCAAGAGTTGCTAAATTTTGGAAGATGGTATGCTTGTTCGGCATAAGTGGCTTCACTCTAGCATCTGCCTTCCATATGTGCTTTAAATTAGAAGAATCGGTTATCTCCAAATGTTTTAGGCGTACAAGTGTTGAAAAGTTTTCCTCTGAGAATAGTTCTTCTTCTAATGCTTGGTAAACAATCAGTTTCTCCAAATTGTACAGTGTTTGGAGGAAGCCAAATAGATGCGTTTGGTTCCTTAAGGATAGCAGCTTAAGTACTTTTAGCTTGGAAAAGCAATAATCCATAGGAAATTGAGCACTCTGTAACCTCATTAGCTCTTTATGCTCTAATGTCAACTGCTCCAAGTTGGGATTGCCCTGTGCTCACAGTGGAACTATTTAGTGCTTGATGTTGCTTTGCTTATTCAATTAATTTAAGATAAAGAGTAAATGTTGTTGTTTTACACATTTATTTATTTATTTATTTTTACAAAAAAATTTATATTTTATTTTATTGAGTTTTTTTCTTTTAAAATTCAAAAAAGAAGTAAAGATAAAACCATTCATCTATTAATATCTTTAAGGGAATTAAGTATTCATATGTTTCATTTTCTAGATTACCCCTGCATATATAAATACAAATAACAACAATAATCATTAGATTTAAACAATTAAATTTTAATTTATCAAAAAAAAAACAATTAAATTTTAATCATTAAAAATCATTGGCTGCCTAATAAATAAGTCATTGACATAATTCTAATAACTAATTAAATATTTCACCCAATATCCTTTCTACTTGTAAATTGATGAATAATAGGTCCAACCATATAGGTAACAATAATATGAGTCCAAAAGTAACTGTGTGTGTGTTTTTTTTTTCAATAAGAAAAAATAATATATGAGCTTATTTTAAAAATGCCAATACTTACATAAATAAGTATTTAAAATAATAGTTATATATATATATATACACACATACACTTTTTATCTTATCCTATAAAAAAGTTTGTTACTTTTCACTAGTTATTATTTCTCAAGTTAATTAATTTAAAATTTCTTTGCGATAATAAACTACTAAATATTTTTTTCATGTGGATAATACTAATTATTGAACAATTATAAACACTTAGCCAATTGAAATATTTGTGCTAAATTTTAAAAACTGAAATAAATTTAAAATGGCAAAACTTGAATAATTTAGTGGTATAACTCATTTCAAGACATTAATAAGTTAAGATTTCAATTCTTACCTCTCTCTTTTCCGTTTTAAAAAAAATTAAAATAATAAAAAAATAACAATTTCAGCCAACATTCTACTTTCAATATTCCACGGGATAAAATAAATTGAAATTGCCATTATGAAATAGATATTAAGGTGACAGCAAATTTTGATTTTTTTTTTTTTGTTTGTTATAACTATGGGTGTGCACGGTCGGTTTCGGTTCAAAATTGAACCGAACCGGTAAAAACCGACTAACTAAATTTTTTAAAAATTCCTAATCGAACCGAATTGATTATAGACTAAAAATAGAGCCGAACCGAGTCGGTTCGGTTCGGTCAGTTTTTTGGTTTGTTAATTTTATTTTTATTTATTATTTTATAATTTTTTAAAGTGTATTCTTTAATTATATAGCTAAAAATATTTTTTATTTATAATGTTAATATTTATGTATAATTTTTTAATTAATATATTTTATTTAATATTTTATAATATATATGTATTTCAGTCGTTTCGGTTTTTTTGATTTTTCAAATTCAACACCAAAATTGAACCAACTAAGTGAATTTTTTAGTATCTAAAACCGAAATTAAACCAAACCTATACAACCGAATTGAACTAATTGGTTCGATTCAGTTAATCGTTCGGTCTTTTCTGCACAACCCTAGTTATAACCACATGACTAGCCATTATGAAATAGATATATTAAACATTTGCATGGTAATTATTATGGTTATAACGTATTTAGTGATTATACATATTAATTAGCCATTATAAAATAGATATATTAAACAAAGTGGGTTTTGAAGAGATTCATACCTTTTCCAACATAAAGAGGGCTGCATCTTCATAATAATTAGTAATTTCTGAACCAAAACCAAAATTTATTGTTTTGCTACAGCCGCTCACTTCCAAACATTTCAACTTTGGCCACTCGGCTCCGTACCTCCCTCCATACAAATTCTTGATTTCTGGTAGGCGCAAAAGTACCAGAGATGTTAGCTCAGGAAACTTAAAATAAGGGGGCTCTGATTCTTCACTCTTCGCAACAATCTCCTCTACCCCATCATAACCCATGATTCTTATTTGCTGAAGTTGCAAAAGACCTCTGGCTATGGAGGCTGGACAGATATTTTTTAGAACCTCACAAGAAGAAACATTAATGGACTTCAGTTCTTGAAAAGTAAAAAATGTTTGTGGATCCTTACTCCATATTAACTTCAGATTGTTAAGATAGCAAATTTTCAATTCTCTGAGCTTAAAAGCCACCACATCATTTACCTCTTCCTCTCGCAATGCAAATATCTCTTCTAACGAATGACAAGCCCAAAGGTTCAACTTCTCCAATCCATGGAATCTTGGCAACACATTTGGTGGAAAAACAGTTGATAGTTTTGGGCATCCATGAATTGTCAAGGACTTTAGTTTGCAGAAGGAATCAAGCGCGAGATGACTGGGCCATATATTTTTCAAGTTAACCATGGATTCAAGATGCATTACCTCCAAGTTAGAGAACTCAACCTGAAATGATAAATCCAGAGTCAGCCTAAAATGAGTTTTTCTTTTAAATTTTAACATCTATAGTTGAATAAATAAATAAATAAATGGGTCACCATTGCATTGAAGAGACATTGATTGTCAGAGTTGAGGTTAACTTGTTCGGCTTCTACACTGCCCATCCTATCTGTACCCTTAGTACAACAGAGTACAAAGGTCATCAAGCCAGGGCAGCTACCTATGCGCAATTCCCTGAGAGACTGAAATTTAATTGGACGCCAAGCAGTGCAGAATCTAATCAACTTTGGAAGACCACAAAGCCTCATGGTGTCCAGTTTAGGGAACAGTTGTATCTTAGTCATCCTCTCTGCTTCTTCTTCTTCTTCTTCTTCAGCAGATTCCTCTATGAGAATTATCTCTTCCATGGAACTACAGTAGCTTACCTCAAGTTTTTTGAGCAGCAAAAGACTTTTAACAATTGAAGTTGTAAATAAATGTTTCAAACTATGGCAGCTCTCGACAGTCAAGCTTGTTAAGTTGGAAGATGTTGCAGAGAGGTGGTCTTGCCATATCTTTTTACAACATATTGAGCTTATTTTCAAATCCTCCAAGTTGGGGAAAGAAACCTGCACCATGTGATTTTTTTTTTTTTCTGTTAGAAACAGTAAATCTATATTACTAAGAATTTTCTTAATTAATTTGGTGCCTGCCAACATGTGGAAAAAATAATAAAAATATTCTAGCAAAGATGCAAAATTCGTTGAAAAAATAAAGTTAAAAGTGAGCAAAAATAAACAAATTTGACAAAAACAGAATGTGAGGACGTACTACATGTGTAAAAAATAAATAGATCGAGCAAAGATGCTAGAATTAGGGGTGTGCAATTGGAAATTCGGGTCAGGTCGGGTTGGGGAATTTTTAACAATCTACAATCGAACCGAAATAAACAATTTAGTCGGAAAAAGGTTCGGTTTTCGGATTTCCGACTACATAATAAAACAAAGCAAAGAAATTCATAGCGTTGTAAGAAAGAAACAAGAAATTCACAGAGTTGTAAGCGGTGACAATGGAACCTGCAACCTCAAAACACATGCATGAAGCACTCACCTCTATACTAGAGTCATTTAGTTGATAATTTTACTTATTTTTATATATAATATAATAATATTTCGGTTTTTTGGTCGAATCAGAAACGATCAAAAATTTACAAATCTTAAAAATTAAAAACCAAACCGACTCGAAATTGGTCGGTTCGATTCGGTTTTCGGGCTGCGGACGGAAGTTGCACACCCCTAGCTAGAGTAGAATGCCTAATAAAAGGGAAAAAAAACGCAAAATTCAAAATAATATATATATATATATATATATATATATATATATATATATATATAATAAAAATAATATTAAAAAATAAAGTTAAAAGTGAGCAAATAAATGAAGTTGACAAAAACTGAATGTGTGGACGTACTAGTCTGTTAAAAAGTGAAAATGAAGAGCCAACTTCACCCTCTAATACAGCCTCCCCATATGCTAAATCCAATTGCTTCTGTCTCCTTTGAGTTCCCGGTGCCACCTCTTTTTCCTTGCAAAAGCTACTGAGCTGCCGTAGATTGCGCAGCTCCAAGGAGCATAACTGAGTCAACTCAACAACATTAACATCATCTTCCTCCCTACTCCTAAAAAATGAAAAGAGGGCTTTTAATCTCTCACAATCTTGGACTTTTAAAACTTTCAGTTTGCTAAAAGAGTCTGCTGCCAATTGCCCCTGACAAATATCCTCCAAATTCCTTAGATTACGTAGAAACAAGGAGTCTAGGATGGGAAAGGCAGCAGGCCATGATAACCGCTTTGTTGAATTGATAATATGCTGAATCACACCATCATTTTGGACATGGAGATGCTTCAATTGTGTAAACCCATCCTCATCAAGATCATACAACACATTCTCAATTCCTCTCACTTCATCCAAATACATATCTTCAGTTTTCTTCAGTAACCTTTTAATTCCATGCTCCTGTTGAATGCTTGTCCTGAAGCTGAGCTTCAGCGTTGTTGAGGATGCATTGTTCACACTCCAGTCCCACCCTGCTCCAATCACTATTCTGTAGCTTTTCAAACTGGTGAGATTGAAGAACAGCGACTTTGGTATTATCTTGGCATCTAGAACTTGCATTTCCAAAGCTGTCAGGCTACGCAGCTGTTGCAACTCAACAAGGCTTGCATTGCCCTGATTGTTTATCTCGGCGTCCCACTCTACAAAACTGTTTTTCATATACAAAGCTTCTAACAAAGACAGCTTTGATAAGACATTTGCAGGAATAATTTTGAGATTGGAACAATTGCTCAAATCTAGCAATTTCAGGCGACTCAATTGCTCTATTTCTCTTGGCAACTCAACAATATGAGACTCCGCAAAACTTAAGATTTCTAGTTGCTTCAGCTCTCCAATAATGGCTACATTGTCCAACTGGCAGCGATGCAAACACAAGGCATGAATGTTTGTTAGGAAACTAATTGATGAAAGCAGAGACACAAAATGTATCCCAGTAAAA
>CATIWO010145839.1:0-12697 GCA_949673435.1 Macaranga tanarius | reverse complement strand
AATAATAATAATAAAATAATCTATAAAATAAAGATAAATCATGCAAAGATAACATATGATTTAATGTTTGATGTTATGACAAATAAAATTATAATGAGACATCCATTAAAAGAAAAGGAAAAAAATTCCATGTCCATAAGTAGCAACACACCAATACACCAATTATAATGAGACATCCACTAAAAGAAAAGGAAAAAAAATTTCATGTCCATAAGTAGCAACACAATAATACACTAATAAGTCATCAATACTTCTATATTGAGCAAGACCAATCTCATCATCATCACTATCTTCATATTCATCACCACAATCACCTTCAAGCTCATTGTCAACCAAAGCATTGTTAGTGCTTCCTTCAACATTGGCATTATTGCTATTTACTTCCAATTAAGTTTCTTGAAGTCTCTAATGGTTGATTAATTTCATCACCACTACCATCAAACTCCATAGCATCTTCACCTTGTTGACATTCCATATCCTCTCCAATAACTTTATTTATGTCATCTTCATCTCCAATTGCACCATCCGAATCTCCACCATCTTGACTTTGTATTTCTTCAGTTATCCATTCCTCATCGGATGACAAATCATCAAAGTCACAAGATTGATCATCCTTTTTAACATGCCTATTCTTTAACTTCAAATTGTACATCACAAATACCAAGTCATTCATTTTCTTTTGATGCAAACAATTTCTTCTATTTATGTGAATCTACACAAGTCAATATAAATTTAAAAGCAAACCATAAATAAAGATAAAGAATAGGAAAATCCTAGAAGTAAAACTAAGATAAAAAAAAAGACAAATAATAAAAGAAAAAAGTTGTTGAAAGCATATTTTTCTAACCATTTCAAAAGCACACCAATTTCTTTCACAACCAGAAGAACTACAAGTTAAGCTTAATACCCGAATAGCAAAGTTCTGTAACTCAAGACACTCATCTCCATATGAATCCCACCATTTTATCGGTGTTTTCTTGTCCTTTGCTATCTTGGTAGCCTCTATCCCGAATAAACCTTTTGCATCCTTGAATAGCTCAAGTTGCAAGTCTATCTTGCATCTTTCATTCTAATCAGGAACCATTTTTTCTATACATTTATATAGTCCAATTTTGATATCGGCATTGACTTTGAAAGTTGGACTATAATGGTAATGAGGATTTAACTAGTAAGCTGCAACATGCAAAGGTCTATGAAGTTGAAGTTCCCATCTTTCATCAATTATTCTCAAAACAAGTTCATAACTAGAGAAAAAAAAAAGAATATTAATTGAAACAGGTTCATAAATTTTTTCCAAGCAATTGATTCAATGTTTCAGGTTAAGAATTAAACATATAACAAGACAGAAATTCAATTCATATTTAGCAATTACTTGATTAAATTAATGTAGTTTTCAGGCCACAAGTCATCTGAAATTAGATTTTAGATATTCAGTAATAAAACAGTCCTAAAAACATTTAAAAAATATTGTATAGTTAAATATTATATGGTAACTGAAAAATTAGCTTTAATTTTAGAAATTAAAAAAAAAAAAAGGAAAGGAAGGCAAAATTAGAAATAGTAGGTAAACAGCATATCAAAACCACCCTGAAAAAAGAAGGGGTGTAAAAATAAAGGACATTTGTTCTTGCTGCATATATATATATCGAGGTAAAGAAAGTGGTGAAGGGGCCAAGATCTAGTTCTAGTGCTTTGAGCCACTTTGCTCTTGCTGTATATATATATATATATATAAGAATCAGATTTCAGATATCAAGTGTCAACATCCTTACATTTGTTTTTTTTTAAATTAGATTTCATGTTAAAAAAAATCAGATTTCATATATTAGCAAATGAATGCATGTTGTAGTGCTATCATAAGTAAAGAAAAGCAAAAAACAGTAAAAAAAACTTACATTTTTTTCACATGATTGAAGTTTTCCTTGATCTTCTCTCTAGCACAACCCATTTCTTCATAAATAAAACCCATTGCAGGTTTTTCCTCAGAATCCACCAACCGTAGCACTTTGATGAGAGGATAGGCAGCTTTGAGACAAGTAATAATATTGTTTGAAAACCTATTATCCAGAATAATTTGCTGAATTTTTTTCCTATCATTTAGAGAGGAAAATCTACTAGACTTCCATGACTTAGAATTAAACAGTGCCATTAATGCACCTTTATGCTCATTTAAACACCCCAAAAAAGTAGCAAAATGAGTTACGGCTGGTCTAATTAAGTCTCTTTTTATGGTGAAGTGTCTCAACATGGAAATAAGAAGCGTTCTTGAATAAATAAAGGTTGTGATCCTTCTTGCTTTCATAATCGTCATATTGTGAACCTTCAATTTCTTCTCATAGTCCTCTAACATTAGATCAATGCAATGAGCTGCACAAGGAGTCCAATAAAGGCTCTTTCTTTTTTGCATCAACATCTCTCCTGCTGCTTTATAATTAGCAGCATTATCCGTAATCACTTTCACTATATTTTTCTCCCTAACTTTCTCTATAATATCATCTAACATCTCAAAATTTTTTTCAGCTGTTTTAGAGATGTCGGATGTGTCCTTTGATGCTAAAAAAACTGTTCCCTTTAGACTATTCACCAAGAAGTTACATATGGAATGCCTATTTTTATCTGTCTACCCATTTGACATAATTGAACATCTTGTCTTTTTCCATTCAGCTTTATATTCATTGACTAATTCCACTATATTTGTGACTTCCTTATTCAAGTACTTCTCCCTAATTTCATGATAGGAAGGAGGTTTTAATCCACATCCACACTTCCAATTAATTCAAGCATTTTTCCAAATTCATGATGATTCACACTATTAAATGGAATTGCACAAACATAAAAAAAATCGAGCAATTTGTTGACATACGTCTTCTCTTAGTTCCTTTTTCATCAATTGATTAATAGTAATTTGAGTACTACCCATCATACTATTTCCCTTCTTGATAAATGAATCCATTGTACTTCTTTTATTTTGCTTTGAGGTCACTTATTACTCTTCATTCCCATCATCATCCGAACCACTAATATCTAAAATTTGCTTTCTTTTCTTTTCAGCTAATTCAACATTTTTCACTAAAACAGTTATAATTTTCTTCTTAACATCATTTGGAATACTTAGACAAGGTTCTACATCTTTACGAGTGCAAGCCAAATGTTGTTTAAAGTGAAAAATGCCCCCAGTATAAATTTTATTACAAAACTTACATTGAACCTTTTTTGAATTCTTTTCCATATCCACACCATACTGCTAACCTATATCGCATTTATTTCCCATTGCATTTTTTCTTTTCACTTGAGCTTTTCAATGACCAGAAGTTAACATCTTCACTTGAGCTTTTTGAAGGACTAGAATTCCACAATAACTAGAAACAAAACTATAGAAATTAACCAGTAGCAACACTGTAACAGAACTCCTTAGAAAGCAGCAGCCACGGACATAAGTACACAACCAATCTGAAATTAGCAGCCACGGTTAAATTAATTTAATTTTGTGTTTAAACTCAATGAATTGAAGAGAAATAAATTTTAAAAAATAACAATATTATACAATCACACAGTGTATACAGTCATTGACAAAAATTGACAGCATAATCAAAAAATAATAATGAAAATATACCAAGTGTTAAACTAAACTAAACTCGAGACACAGTAGATGTATACAACCACAATAGATGTAGTGATCCCAGCAAAATTAAAGAAATAAACTAAACTCAAGCAGCAATAAAAAAAATAATAGTGACATTCTGTTGGAGTGATTGCATTTTTATGTGATATAGACATTGAAGACACAATATTTGTGCAATAAAAAAATAGCAGCAGCAGCCACAATACATGTAGTAGAAAATATAACAGAGGTTAAAATTCAGCAGCAGATCCTATTTACTCCTCAATACATGCGAGTGTTACAAAATTCAATGAGCACTCACCCAGCTATTGCAGCAACAATAAGCCAAGAAAATATGCCAACTGTAACATCTCCATGCCCTTGAGCTTTACGAGCAGCTGCAATAGCCTCAGCTTTGTTCTTGAAAACTTATAAAAGTAGTAATAAATGCCCTAGCAGCATGTAAAAGAAGACGACAGGGTCATGGACAACAAGTGATCAAAATTAATAAAAGACAAACCAAAAAAAGGTAATGCAAATTGTTTATAAAAAAAATACTTATTATGGATGTAGGAGGGAGAAATGAAATAAGGGTAAGCAAAATTTAGAGGTAAGAGATCGGTAAAAGTGTTCAAATCAATTAAAGTTGGTTATAAAAATAGGCAAATTTGCCAAAAATCAGAACTCGTAAAAATAGGAAATGAAAAAAGCTTTGATTTTTATACAGAGACAGTGAAAGAAACAAAAAAATTAAAGCATGAGAGTTAGGATTTTATGAAACACTTACTGGTGGGTGATTCTATGTCTGATGGTGAGGATCCAGCAACCAGGGAAATAGCAACGGCGAAGATGTCAAAGTGATGTATACACCATAGTTTAAAATTGAAAGAAATGAAATAAATCGATTATGTTAAGGAGGTGAAGTTAAGGGAAATGAAGAAAACGACGGATTTTGGGAGAAATAAAGAAAACGACGAAGAAAATTGAAGAAAAAATTTGAGAAGAAACCAGAGGAAGAAGAAATAGAAGAACAATGAAAGGGATTTTGGGAAGAAGAAGTGAAGAACCCCAAGAAAATACCAGAAGGAGAAGACATTTTAGGAAAAAAATTGACCTAGTTTCGATCTATCTTCAATTTTTCTTTTGTTATGCATTCAAAATAAAATGACGTAGTTTAAAAAAAACAACAAAACGATGTCGGTTTATTTAAATCAGTAAAATTGGTTGTAAATCACTTTTCTACCAATTTTAATATTTTGAGATGCGAGTTTAACTAATTTTATACAAAATTAATTTTCTATACGCATTGAATCGTTTGGTTGATTTTGAATCGTAAAATCATAAAATTGTACGAGTTGAATCACGAACCTTGGTCTCTGGCCTTTGCAACATTAAAAATAGAGCGTGCCAGGTGTGTGAAGTATACCAACCTAAGGGATCTAACCTCTATTAGAGATTTTAATGTAAGCTAAGAGACCTAAACTTACTGGGTTATTAAACTAACTATAAAGTGATGAATAATTATGTTTAATACTGATGATTCCAAAATAAGAAAATGAAAATTGAGAATTTAAATAAAATGATAACAGGAAACTAGGAGATTTCTAAAAGAAATAAAGGGCTCCATTGGAATTAACAAGAAATTAAACTATTAACAATGTTTGATTGCATAAAAAAGAATAGGATATTGAAAACAAAAAAAAATAAATTAAAAAAGTAGAGTTGAAGTTCTATAGATTTTGTTATGTTGTTTGGATGATTTTTTTGGCTGTCTCCTCTTTACAGGAGGAAGAGTTCTTTTATCTATGGAGTAAGTAACTTCCATCTTGCCCACTACTGCACGTTCATTATCTTTAAATTTCAACTCCCTCAATCGTGTGTCTTATTTTCTTCTGTCAGTTTTCACTCTTTACAGATAACCAACCTTGGGTAATTAATTAATTAATTAATTAATTGGGGTCATGGGCCTATAATCTGTATGGGCTTTATAATTTTTAATTTGTGGTCCAAATAAATGCCCCTTGCATATAAATGGCTTGTAAAAGCCCATTTATATGTATATATGTTCGACCTTTATTGCTTCTTGATGAAACTCTTATAGAGATCATTGACTATAAAGAGAACCATTGGAGAGACCCTTGTAGAGATCCTTGACTATGAAGAGAATTCTTATTGGAGAACCTTTTAGAGATCTCTTAGCATTGAAGAGAATTCTTATTGGAGAACCTTGTAGAGATCCCTTGCAGAGAACTTTTGTATTGAAGAGAATCTTGGTGGAAACTTTTGCATATGATTCTCCCTATTGTTGTTGCACTTTACTTGTATGTTGCTAGTGATCTCCTCTCTTAAGTGGTAGTAACTGTTGCTCCAGTGATAATAAAGGTAACAGTTAAAGAAGCTCTCATTGCTTAAACATTAAACAATAGCTCCATGATAAATTTTCTAGGGACGACTGCCTGATTTAGTTTCTTATTGGCTTTGTCGGTGTGCCTAACTTTCATCAGCGGTAAAGACCTTAACCATACATCTCCAGCACCAAAAGACTCCATTTTTTCCTTAATAGTAACAACTCCTCTCATCTTATTATTACTTGGTGCTCCAACGACAACATTAGCAAGTACTCTTCCATCAGACGTTAAGCTAACAACTTCACTGCTCCCTAGATCAACAATGACAAAGGAGACTGGATCTTCTCCCTGATCTGTTTATGGTGATCTTCCTCCTTATTTATTGATATCTAACACGACTTAGCAAATTTTATAAGAGCACTAACACTGTAATATATTCTCTTTGATTCTCCTTGATGATATGTTGAACTTGCATTTAATCTTTACTGTGGTTGATTTTTTTTAGAACTTAGAAAGTAAAAATAACAATCCTCAAATAAATAAGGTGGCCAAAATACCTACCTCATTTTATTAAAAAACTACTAAAAATATGTATAAGATAATAGGCCCTAAAGCTTATAAATAGGAAAAACTCTCTAAATAGTCATAGTTCGGATTTACATCATTTAGTACAATAGGAGTTCTTCCTATATGGTCGTGATGATGGCCTTACATTATAGTATTTATCTTTTCATCATTTCCCACATAGTGGGAAACACATTGCCCATTAATGCTCCTTTTGTTGTTGATGAGGGATCGAAGATCAAAAGTTACAGCATTGACAAAAGCCACTGGAGGAAAGGGATCCCCATATACTAATGTTGTTTCTTTTCTTTCGGAGAACTTTAAGATCCCCTTGTTAATCCTGTCCTGCACCATATTCTTGAACACCCAACAATTATTAGTTAAATCGTTATATGAATCATGATACTTACAGTATTCTCTACGCTTTAGCTCCTCCTTTGTTGGAGCTTTATAATTTATAGGAAAAGTGACAAACTTTTCTGTCACTATATAATCAAAGATCTCCTCTGTCTTTGATACTTTAAAAGTGTATTGAAGCTGTGCACTAGAAGGATGTGACTTCTTCTATAACTCTGGTGTTTTCTTTATAAAGAGAGGACAAACACAGGATCCCTGTATAGAAAAATCTGTAACAACCACTTCCTGATTATGGATCTCTTAGAAATAGATCCTCATGGTTGATTTTCTCCTTTAGTTCTCTTCACGAAAGAGCTCTTCATACTCTGCCACCTTTGTTTATAACTTATAGAAATCTCTAAACTCCATTCCCTGGAATTTCTTTTAAGCTTGATATCTAGCCCTTTCTGATGATAATCTTAGAAAGTTTTTAGTAAAACTAGAGTGTTCTTCTTGGAGAAGAATGTCCATTATATATTATGAATATAAGCTGAAGTTTAGTTTTAAAACATAGCTAAACTACCATATACAGATCTATCTACAGCTAGTATATCCTAAATAAGGAAAACATAGAGAATTTACAATCATAAAGATAATAATTACAGCTGTACAAGGTAAAAAATCAGCCATAGAATTAGCCATAAGATTGCATAGAATCTGCCATAAAATCAGCTAGCTTTGAATGACCAGCTAATTCCTTTGACATCTGAGCCATCTTTACGTACTCAGTTTCTAGTAAGAAGATCTTGCACTGATTCCTCATCTTTTTGAATCGAGCGATAAAGGAATCAATATTTTCTCCAAGTCTCTATGTCATCCTAGACAACTCAGCAACACAGACTTCATCCTCTATCGTGAACAACTGAGTATGGAATGCTTCTCTATTTCCTACTATGTAAAGATAGAATTTTTTGGCAGTATTGTATACCAGGTGAATGCAGTACTAGTTAGTGAATTTGGGAACAATCTTAACTTAAAATTACAGAAATTATCATAATTTTCAAGTTCACCACACTGTATGGTGAACTTTGTAATACGCTCTAATGTAGACTGTCCTTCTTCTCCAGAAAATAAAGAGAACTCTGGAATCCTATAACCCCTAGGATAGGGATTATTACGATCAATTGCCTCAAGATAGGGTTTGTGGAACTCTGGTTGGCCGATTTGCCTTAGGCCAAGACTATATAACTCATGCACTACCTCTCTCACAGCCTCCATATCTACTGCGACTTGGTTTCTGGGAATATAGTGTTGGGGGAACTGTTGGATCCCTATGGTCCCTCCTACTACCATGCCCTCCGAGTTTCCCTGTATATTACCATTATATTCATACAAGTTAGGATGCACATCAGGGTTAGTGTTAGCATAAATATGATGAGGGAGTGTTGGCCTACCATTAAGGCGGCTACTTTGAATAACCTTGGATATTATGGATACCTCCTCCCTTTTGTGTAGAGGTATATATTTTTCTCTCTCCTCTAGATTGATATGGACTGGACGGTGAGAGTCACTTGCCTCTTGTGATGATCCAGAGGATTGCCCCCTGTTAGGATGCAAAATAGCATAGTTATTTAGGATAGTTATGTTTAATTTTTCTTAGTTTTCATTTGAATTTTCTTGATTATTGCATTATTATTGTTATTGTTATTTTTGTTATTTTTATCTTATTTTTATGATTTGTAGGTCCTCTTAGGTTAATTTCATGTTTGAAAGTGCATTTGGAGGCTTTAGAATGAAGAATGGTGCAAGGAAAGCCAAAGGAAGGATGAAAAGGACCGTGTTGAGTCATTACAGGAGTGCTAAGTCATGATAGAAGCTGGTTGTGCCAAGTCAAGCTTAAGTTGGCACGGTGGTGCCAAGTCAGTCCAAAGAGTTACAACTTTCCAATTTTGAGCAATTTTTGTATTTTAGCTATAATGTCCCCTACAGACCTCCAAATGAGATGATTTAAGTGGTGTTGAAAGAAAATTTAAAGGGCTACAACTTTAATGAAGATATTTTCTAGAGATAACATCATTTTGATGGACAAAAATACTCTTAAAGTTACTACATCTGCACAGGGTGGTGACTTTTCAATTCAAATGGTGCCTTTCTAATTCAAAACAAATTGTAATCACTTGTAACCACCTCTAAGGTATATATGTATATTATTTCTGATCTGGAGAGCGAGTTGAAGTTCTATTATCAAATATTAGAAAGTACATTTTAGTAAAAGTATTTTAAGAAGACAACTTTGAAGGAGACAAGGAAGATAGTCAATGAGGATATTAAATATCAAGAAATTACTTGGAGAGCATTGGAGATTTCATCAACACATTTTCTATATCTTTTTTCTCTTTTCTCTATTTAGTTTCTTGTTGTTGTTTGATTATAACTAATGTATATCTTGGCTAGTTCCTTGTTTATTAGAATTGCAAGGATGAATTGATCTTAGGAACTACATCTTTATTTCCTTTATAATACATGAATGATTTGATTTCAATTGAGTGTTTAATTGTGTTATATATGCTTGATCACCATGTATGATGTGTTAATCAAGGGTTCACAATGAGAGTTGGGATTTTTGGTGGAAATACATTTGAATTCACTTAAAGGATAGACCAGTACTTAGAGACAAGAAATTCACTTTGAGGGATTAAAGAATTAGCATAGAACTTCATGGTTTTTTTCTATCTCTACAATGTCATGAGAGTGCTTGTAGACTCTAGATGGAAATTTTCTTAATTAACAATGAGAGTTACTTTTAAGGATTGTTGGTCACATTCTCCATTCATTGCATATGTTGTTAATTTCTATAGTTCTTTGATTAATTTGGAATTGTGGTTCTAATGAACCTTACTTGAATTTGTTATTAGAATATTTAGATTAGTTAGTGTAATTTATAATTATTTAGTAACTTTAAATTGGTTAGAATAATTTAATATCTTCTTTTATAATATTTGCCTATCCATCTAAGTATCTACTCGATTAATATAAAATTACTCCGAATTCCCGAGTGTTCGATACCCTACTTGCTATATACTTAGTCTTAGAGACTAAGGTATTATATTTAACCCACATCACCTCTCGAGTTCTTCAGGTTATTTATTAGCCTTAGATGGAGCCTCATTATTTGCATTCTTGGAACCCTATTGACCCACACTAGCAGTCTGTTGAAGATGGTGATTTAGTTTATGGGAGAATACTTTCTGACTTCCCTCTATAGTTTTCACTATAGACTCCATGAATTTAGACTGCATCTCTATGAACTTGAGTTGTGCCTCCCTCTGCTCTTAAAGAAAATCCTTTAAAACCTTTTTGAAAAAGTTAGAACTCTCTGTTTCAATTGCTTTCCCAACATCAAGACATGTGGAGCACTTTTCTGTTACTTGATCTTGAATGTGCTTTTCAAAATTCTCCACCATGTGGGGAATGAGACCTTCTGACCCTACTGTTATAGGCACCTCCTTCTGATTTTGAGACCCAGTACTATCTTTTTCCATAAAACTCCTTGTTCTTGGCATTTTAGCAGTGTCCCACCGAGTGTGCCAAAAAATAATATTGGACTCTGGCTCTTGCAATAGTGAAAATAGAGCATGCCAGGTGTGTGAGGTACACCAATCTAGGGGATTTGATCTCTATTAGAGACTTTAACGTAAGATAAGGGACCTAAGCTTACTGGGTTCTTAAACCAACTGTAAAGTGATGAATAGTTACGTTTAATACTGATGATGCCAAAACAAAGAATGAAAATTGAGAATTTAAATAAAATGATGACAAGAAACTAGGAGATCTCTAAAAGAAATAAAGGGCTCCATTGGAATTAACAAGAAATTAAATTATTAACAATGTTTGATTGTATAAAAAAAAAAAAAAACAGGACATTGAAAAAAAAAACTAAATTGAAAAAGTAGGGTTGAAGTTCTATAGATTTTGCTGTATTGTTTGGATGATTTTTTTGGTTGTCTCCTCTATGCAGGAGGAAGGGTTCTTTTATCCATGGAGCAGGTAACTTCCATCTTACCCATTTCTGCACGTTTCTTATTTTTGAATTTCAACTCCCTCAATCGTGTGTCTTATCTTCTTCTGTCAGTTTCCACTCTTTACAAATAACCAACCTTGGATAATTAATTAATTAATCAATTTAGGTCATGGACCTATAATTTATATGGACTTTATAATTTTTAATTTTTAGTCCAAACAACTTGGTTGCAAAATTGTGATAATATATTACACATTATTTTAAGTTGCGTTTCCAAAAAAAAAAAAAAAGAATATAATCAACTATACACTAATGAATTTCTATAATATTTTTTTTTATCACTTGTTGAAGGCTAAAAGTGTTTCGATTTACGGGCTACTTATTATAATGGAGATAAATTATATAAATATTGATAAAAAGAAAATTTTCTCCTATTACTCACATCAAGCATATGTATAAGGAAGCAAAAAGCACTAGGCCTAATTGGTAAATTTATATGATGCAAATGCCATTGCTTAGTGGTAACATGACCAATTAACCTTAATGGTTATATATTTGGGTATAAATTAGCCGGGCGCTCAATCACTCGGAACTAACATCAGAAAAGAGTTTATTTGGGATTGTTTATTAAATTAAATGAATCGAATTTTAATTTCATTCGAACTCATTGATATTCTCTAAACTCGGAATAAACACATCAAAAAGTTCGTGAACTAACTTGTATATAAACTCCTAATAATAGTCTCATTAAAAATATATAATTTATTTTTATTTTATTTTATTATTTATTTTAATTGAGCATAGTGGCTCGGGTTTGTTAAAAGATTTATAACTTTTTTTTTTCTCATTTCTTTTCAATCCGAACCAACTAAAGTTGAGATCAAGTCAAGCCCAAATGCTCTAATTAAAAAATTTTCGAGCTCAAACTCTCGTTTGATTTTTAAAATTAAGTAAAAGATGATGCCTATTTCCATATTTTAAAATTGAAAATAAAGATATTGATAAAAATGTTAACAACATAAAAATTTTCGTTAGGACATAAGTAGGGCTGGCAATTCGTGTCACCGTGTCATAAACGTGTCGTGTCGAGACACGATAATAACACAGATATGGCTGACCCGAATACGACACGTTTAACTAATCGTGTCAAAACTTCAAACCCAAACACAGATACGTTTAATTCACGTTTAACACGTTTAACTTATACAGGTCTAAATGTGTTACGGCAACACGACACGACACGTTTAACCCATTTAACTTATATAGGTTTAAATGTGTTACATACACACGACACGACACGTTTAACGTATACAAGTCTTAATGTGTTATAAACAGGATAAAGACACGTTTAGACACGTTTAACTATTAAATTATAAAATAATACAATATCACAAAAAATTTTATTAAACATACAAAAAATAATAATATTATGTGGTACAATTTAAAATTAAATTCTAAATTAAACATCCACACAAATTCTAAGTATCATTACAATATTTTAAAATTTCATACTACATATCAAATTGTCCAAAAACAAAAAAAATTAAATTGTCCATAAACACAAAAATAACAATGATAATTTAAATTTTCTTCAAGCTTTTGGTCCTTCCACCTATATATACAAAGAAACCAACATTTTAATAAATATAGCAACAACAACAATATAAAACCAACATTTTTATACAATAAAAACCAAATATAAATTGAAAAAAAAAGTATAAAATTATAGAGCCTTGAATAAAAAGATCGGAATTCTTGCTACTATCCAAAAACATAATATCTTCTGTGAGGTCATTTGAACCTATATCACTTACACCACCTATAAAT
>CATIWO010145830.1:0-25370 GCA_949673435.1 Macaranga tanarius | reverse complement strand
ACCAAACTTTTAGTTCAATTCGGTTTTCAATTAACTCATTTTGGTTCAGTCAGAAAAATCCCCCTAAAACCGACCGATTGCACTCCCCTACCCCTAACTACAACAATTCACTTTCTGTAGTAAGGATGTGGAGTTCACTCTGTCAATTTTGGGTAAATTGCCAAAATTTTGCATCTTTGTGGGGTAAATAGTCCAAAAAGTTAATTTTGGGGTTAATTGCACATTGGATGATAGTTCAGAGGGTGAATTGACACTTTAGCCAATTCAGATGTCACCACTATATTTGGATAACACGGTGGGACGTTTACCTCACTCTCATAACTATAACGCCAAACAATATTCAATGCTTCCTTCAGCTATTTATCTATCACTTGTTTTAGCGTGAAACTATTATTTAGATGAAGCACTCTCAGTTCAAAAAAAAAAAAAAAAAAAAAAACTATTATTTAGATGTTAGAGCTATTTGTGTAAAGTCAAATTATCGATTCGTAGTTTTTGTTTTTTTCTTTGTGTGTGTGAAGACCATTTCAGAAATTCACAATTTTCTTCATAATGCGGCATTTTGATTAAGATTTAGCAGTGTGAGGCTGCTGAAGTTCTACCTAATTAAGTCTTAAAATTGAATGCACCAAACTAATATTGAAGACTATGAGAAATAGTGCTAACAAACATAATAAAAGGGCGGTCCCTGTCTTTATCACATTCATTACATGCTATACTTTTGGATAGCAATGCACATCTATGAAAAATAAAAAGAAATAAAAGCATTTTCATTACTAATTTTTTTCATTTTTATAATAAATTCTTAAAACAAAAATTATTTATAATTAAGTTGTATCAATTTCGGAAAGACGCCCTTTTGTTCGTTAGTTAAAATAATTTTTCATCAATGAATTTTTAATATAATTCTTTTCATATTTCAATAGTAAAACTACAAATATATTATGTTTTTTATATTTTAATTAAATAATAGTATATTTCTATTTTATCACTCATAACATATTTTATATTTATTTCTTTCTAATTTTTATATAACCCATTTAAATTATATTACAAGAATAGAAAATAAATTTTCTTAAAGTATTAGTAATATTTAAATAATAACAGGTAAAATTAAATAAACAATTTTTTTATTATTTTTGAAATATATATATTATAGAAAAATAACTACCTCTTTATATTTGGATAAACTCAACTTGTGTTGAATTTGTATATTCCTCGTTTATCATACAATGAAATTTACATTTATTTTAAAAAATGATAATAGCGAATGGGTGCAATTAATTCTGTCCATGTTTTAAGCTGAATTAGGTTTCAAATAATTGCCTTGAATTGAATAAAATTTTGTGAAAAAATATGTATCTAAATAGGGATATTTTTATAATAGATACAGGTAAAATTAGGTAAGTTAACATGTTTTATAATTAACAATTTTATTTATTAATATAAAATAAAATTTAATTAAAGAAAATTGGTGTTTTTAATTATTTTCAAATATAATTTTAATAAATTATGTACAAGATAAGTTATCAGAAATAGGTTCAGCACGAAATAGAGAAAATACTGAATTTATCAAAATTTCGAACTGAATTGTATTAAAATTGTATCAAACCAAATAATTTTAGTTCCAAACTAAGTCAAACTAAATTCGATGAATGCTTAATTTGGTATAGTTTTGGATTTTTTTATAAATTTTTCAACTAAAAATCAAATCTAGCACCTATATATATAATTACTATTGTGTTAAATATATAACTAATTATAACTAAATATAATTAATTAATTGAGATTTACATATTAAAATACCTATTATATACTAAATTTAATATTTGTACCAGATATAAATTGACTGTATATTCTACTTTTACTTTAAATGAATTACTTTCGTTTTGTTTCATCAAAAAAAAAAAAAATACTTTCATTTTGTAATTTTTCTTTAAAATTAATTATGATTTTCATTATATAAAATATAAATTTTTAGCGTTGAAAATGTTTAAATTTTCAAATATCCATTTTAAATTAGACCATAGTGAATCGTTTAAAAAAACTCAAATTTCCGGATCAAACCATACCAAAAAATAAGATGGTATAATCTACAAATTTTTAATTTTGATATGATATTGAAAATTTTATGTTTTAAATTTTTGAACTAAAATTTTTTTAATTTTTGAATTTTTTTCGACCCATACTCACACCTAATAAAAAATTAATTTTGTTTTAAATTATATTTCTAAAACTATAAAAATATTATGATTTAAAAAATTTAATGTTTACAGATTTAGAACTAAAATGTAAAACAAAACTAATTTTAAGAGTTGACTTGTATGATACCGTCTTGACTAAAAAAGAGGATAGGCGGAGGATCTTATTAAAACATATAGGACTTGAACATAAAATTATTATTGAAAATATTTAATAATATGGAGTATAATTGCATGATAAAAAATACAAGTTAAACTAATACTAAAAATAATAAATATATTTAAATATAAAAAAATAAAAAATATATAGACAAATTCTTAATTTGTAGGATTGAAATGATTATGAATCAATTTTCTAAAAAGTAATTTTTTTTTCCCCGAATTTTGCTACAAATATGTAGTCAAATTACTTCAGATGCGATAAATCTCCAATTCTTTACTTTTAGCAAATAGTGAAAATAATTTTTATAAATAAAAATATATTTAAATTTTTTTGTTTTTATAATTTTTTATGTCTATATGATTATCAAATATGAATATATTTATCTGTACTTTATGTAAAAGTATGAATAGAGGAAAAATATTTTTGGACAAAAAATACATACAGATATTATGTATAGACAAAAATAGTATTAATTTTGTTTTAAAATTTTTAAAATTAATGAAGATAGTTTCAGTTTATATTTTATTTATTTTTCTCTTTCAAATTTTAAAATTTACAAGGATAAATATATTATTTTATGTATTGATAAAAATAATATTAATTTAGTTTTAAAATTTTTTGAAATTGATGAAGATAATTTTTAATTAGTTTGTATTTTATCTATCCATATCTTATCTATTTTAAAATTTATAATAATAATTTAAGATTAGTTGGTAACAAAGTGAACCTATAAAAAGTGCATCTATGGAGTATAATTTTGAGACTTTTACTTATCTTTTTTTCTGCTATTTTCTTTATTTTTTTTGTCTATTATGTGATACTGGCTATTGTATGAATTAAAAGTTGTAAAAAATAGAAAAATATTGATGTAAAAATTAGAACAGATCAATTCGATATAGTGGATATGGTACTTTCTTTGGAATAATTTAGAAGAGATTATGAGAATACTGCAAAGAAGTTTGAGTAAGTTTCAACAAAGAGATCATATGAGTTAGGCTACTAAATTTTAGTTTTCAAATCATATCATTGAAAATCTTTCTATATTATGTATATTGATCGCTTGGCTAAAACCATGCCAATAAGCATCTTAAGCACTGATAGAGTAAATTATTTTTAATTTTAGTCTTCATATTCATACAATATATATTTTAATTATTTATTGCAAAATTGAGTTTATGTGAATTGGATCTGCAATCCATACATATAGTTTTGTGCTCCAATTGTTGTTTCTTCTTGTATATAAAAGTGATCTATAATAGATCTTTATAAATGGATACTTATTATTTAAAAAAGAATTCTTATATTTTTTTACTATTTGTATATATCATTTTTAAATTTATATATGATTTATGACTTATAAATTGAAAAAATATATATAATAAAAAATTCACATATTTGTATACTAATATTTAAATGTATAATTTTTTTCAAAATAAATATATAATATATGCAACTTCATTTTTAAAGGTTTTAAAAGATATATATCTTGTAAATAATTATTAATTTAACTTTTTAAATATATTCTACAATTTATGCTCACTGATTAAAAAATGTATATTCTTCTTAAGTAAATTTTTAGTTTTATAAACTTTCATATCATATTATTTCATTTATATTTTACTATTGTATATTATGTATTAAAGTATAAATAGGGGTAAATCATTTTTACAAAAAAAAATGACATATATATTTTATGTATTGAAAAATAGTATTAATTTATTTTTTAAATTTTTTTTTGAAATTAATAATGATAGTTTTAATTTATGTTTTATTTGCCCTTACTCACAAATTTTAAAATTTACAACAATAAGTATACTATTTTATGTATTGAAAAAAATAATATTAATTTAGTTTTTAAAATTTAGTCACTATGTAGATATTGACTGAAATATTTCTATTCAAATATTAACTGAAAATATTTATATTGCATAAATACAATACTCAAGTAAATTTTCTTTTTAACTAACTTTATCATATGATTTTTATTCAAATTGTTAATTTAAATTATTAGATATATAAATTATATTTTTGAAATAAACATAAAAACTTTAAATAATTTAATTCATATATCCGACAATTTAAACTAACAATTAAAATAAAACATTAGATTTTAGAATTAAAAAATTTACTAAATTAAATTATTTATAAATATTTTAAGTTAGTATTTAAGTAGATATAAAATTTTGATTAGATTAATTTTAAAATTATATTTTATATATTATATATTTATTTAAATGATATAATCATCACTTATAATTAACTTTTAACAAGACAATTAGTTTAATAATAAAAATATAATTTCTAAATATTAAGAGGCAAATACATTTGCTAGGTAATTTTCAGTTAATATTTCATGTTAGTTAATAGAGGGGGCGCATAAATAATATAATCAAATAGATGGGACAAATAGTATTTAGTAGGTAATTTCATGTTAGTTACAAAAAAAAAGTAAATAGTATGTTTATACAAAATAAATAGGAAAAAAATATAAATTTTAAAAGTCAAGGGACTAGTAATATAATATGATAAAATAGAGAGTTAATAGTAATTTATCTTTAAAATTTATGCCTTTTATAATATATATTTATTAAATAAAACTATCATAATATGTGAAATTCATTACTGTACTTATTTATTATGTAATATCTGTGTCCTTAAACCAGATTAATTAAAGTTAATGATAATTAAGGAGTTGATTTTTCATGGATTAAATTGATATTGGTGGGAGTTAATGTTCATTATTTTGGTAAGGACGTAAATAATGTTTATATAAGAAAGAAAGTTGATTATATTAAATGGAAATTTTTGGAAGAGATGTAATTGAAAGGAAATTAGGTTGTAATTGAAACAAATGTGAGTCAATGAGGTTAGAAGGTAAGAAAGAAAAGTTAGAGAATCAAAGTGGACATTTGGTAGAGAGTTATTGGGTTTCTGCAGAAGGAAGTATATGTATGGCTATGGAGGGGAAAGGAAGAAGGAAGAGAAAAAAAAGAAAGAAGAGAGAAAGGAAGAAGAAGAAAAGAAGGAAGAGTGCTCTGAAGAACTACATCCGGATTTAGCAAGAAAACATAAGGAATCAGCTGGAGAAATAAGTGAGTGGCATTAACTTGAAGCTTTGTTGTCAAATATGTGTTTGATTTGAATTTGGATTTTAAATATGGAAAGTTAAGGTTTAAAATGCTAGATTTGGAAGTAATTGTGTTGTATATAGGTTGTATTTATGTTTAAGATTAATAATTACTTCATTTTGGGACTTTTGAATGTTGAAATTGAGATTTCTGGTGAAAATCTGATACTGCTGTCGAACCTGAGGTCACGGAGTCGGCACCTCTAAGACAGAAGGTGGCACCTCTGAGCAGAGGGCGGTGCCTCTGAACCAGAGAGTTGTGCCTCTGAGCTAGAGGACGGCGCCTCTGAGCCTTCATTGTAACAGTTTTACTGAATTTGAACCGAACCAAACCAAATCGAACCGAACTGAACCAGGTCCAACTAGACTAAATCGGATGAAAGGTTTGAACCATAAGAATTTTATATGTACCTATATAATCTCTATAAGTCTTAATCAAAGAGACTAAAGTCTAAGCTTGATAATTGACCAACACTCGAATTGGGATAGTCGAGATGCATAGCGTTGCTTAAGGAGGACTTAACTTTTGGCATCGGATGAGTCACAGGGCCCATAATATATTAAATCGAAGCTGACTCGAAGAGCTATATGGCATTTGCTACAGGAACCTAACGAACCTCATTTTGATGTTCAAATTCGACTATTTAGGCCTTCATTTGGGGCTTCAAAGTTTTAGTTGAAATTATAGTCTTAAGTGTACATGACACTAGGAGTTAGAGAGCCTATGTATGAGGCATGGTAGAATTGGGTAGTTGTGTATAGTCGAAGCCTAGGGCCAAATACACATCCTACCATATAGGTGTATACAATCTTATTCCTTCTTAGTAAGGACTTATTAACTTAAGAGGTAGAATAATGAATTATGAGAATTTTAAAGTCTCTAAGTAGAGAATAAAGTATGTTCATTAACAATAAGGCCAGGAAGATAATGAAATAAGGGAATGATAATTAAATTAAAGTATCTAGTATAATCAAGTGAAACTAAAATTTCAATCTTAAAAGAAAGGAATGATGAGATGTTAAGTAATTATATATATTCAACCTTATTCCTTTCTGGTAAGGACAGGCCAAATCTAGAGATGGAGAGTTAAATGGAAACATTATAATATTCAAGGTTTTGGTTAATAGGGATGATGTTCAAGTATCCAATATAGAGACTAAAGATTGAAATACTCCAGCGGAATCTAATATGAGAAAAATATAGAAGTCTGAGAATGATGTTTTATAAGAAATACAAGTGATGCTAGGATACTCAAGAACTCCTAAAAGAAAGTGATGTAGTTTTAATTGAATATAACCCTAAGGTTTAGAGATTCCTTATATGGGACATGGAAGGTTTGTAGAGGTGTATACTCGATACCAGGGGCCGAATACATATAATATCATGCAGAGATAAATCCATGTTTGAATAATAGTTGGTAAATGTGTATAGTCGTTACCTATGGCCGGATACACATATTACCATATAGGATTATGGTTAAGTAGCATAAACGCTAATTTATAATTGAAGTTAATAAATGTGTATAGCCGTTGCCTGTGGCCGGATACACATGTTACTATTATATGAGTGGGTATATGTGCATAGCCGATGCCTGGGGCCGGATGTGCATGATACTTCATAAGACTAAGTTAGTGGATGTGTATAGTCGTTGCTAGGGGCATAATACACCGTGTATAGCCGTTGCAAGGGCCAGATATATGTATGCATAGCCGTTACTAGGGGCCGGATGCATAATTTGCCATGAAGATATAAGATTACATCTGAGATATACGTAGAGCTGTTGCCTGGGGCCAGCTACATATATTATTTTGGATTGACTTTTGAGTTATTATGGGCTTAAGTGCTGATCACACTTAAGTAAAGTTACCATAAGTATTGAATATGAATAAATACTTGCGAGATACTGTAGTGTTGAATGATATTGCACTTAAGATCATGTGTATGTGTATGAAGTACTCCTAGTTAATAAGTTTCAATGGATGGTGTATGTTGATGATGAACTTGTTATTAGTATGTTTAAGTATATTATCAATGAATGTATGGTGAGGTGTTGATTTGTTTCATTTACTAATTTGTCTTTTAATATACTACTTGAATTAGAAAGGAATTATTTTATGTTTAAATTTCTGATTATATGGGAGAAAGGTTAGTTAGTGATGCTATATAGATATTAATATAGCGTATTTATTTAATAGTGATAGCTATAGAATCCCTATTATTTCATGTAATAAATATAAATAAAAGGAGATTTTATGAAAATTTCGAACGAGCAATGTATGTGGTCATTTTTGAACATGAGAATTATTTGAATGTAAATAAAATATTTGAAGTTCATTGGTTCTTATTGTTGAAACTACTGGAAGTTAGATTTAAAGATTTTCTTATGATAATGTTTCAAAATAATATTTTATCCACTCACTGGGTAATTTCCTTATGAAATTACTCACACTCGTTTTGTTTTAAAATTTTCAGTATAGGTGTTTGATATCTGCTTAGCTAGTATCTGAGAGATGATAGTGTCGTGAACCACGATAGTAAAGAAGATGGATAAGACGAAGATTTCTAGAAATATTTAAAGAATGAGATTAGAATTTGTTATGAAATATAATGTCAACCTTGAATTGTATAAAAAGATGTAAATACTTTGAAATAGCTATAAAGTTTAGTATTTAATTCTTGTAATATTGTTGTTAAAAGATTCTTTACTATCATTAATTCCTTAATTATGTCTACTAATGGAGATAATTTTGGTGAGGGCGTTACATATTAAATAAGCAATCAATCTATAATTTTTAACTTCGTATAAGGACAATTTTAGTTTTCACAAATTATTTATATTTACTTTTCTTATTTATTTAATTATTATATATTTATTACATTTGCCTTTCAATGCTTTATTAATAAATATATTTATTTCATAATACTATTAAATTACGTATTTAATAATAATATAGATTACGTGCAATGCACGTTAGGAAAAACTAGTAATATTAAAAATATTTATAGTTGAATAGTCATAACACTTCATATATAAAATAAAAATAATATTAAAATAGTTATTATTTAAGAATCACAACTCCTAAAGAAAAGGAAAAAATAATAAAAAATAAAAAAATAAAAAATAGAAAAAATAAATAACAGAAGAAATATTATTGTCGTGTAAAAGGAATTCCATCTCAATTTTTGTTTACTTTTCTTTTATATTTATTTTTAAACAAAAATTCTCAACAAATAAATTATAAGTATAGTACAATTTTTGGGATTAAAATTGTTGTCATCAAAAAAAAAAAAAAAGAGAATGATACTTGTTTATGAGTGTCTCTCACAGAAAAAGACAAAATTTTTTTTGTCTAAATTATTATTTTACCCCTAATAATATTGTAATATAAAAAATTATATAATAATAAAAATATAGTGTAGGCGGCGGGGTTCAGCGCGTGCCCAAGTGTTTGGCGACCACGGTACTGTGCGGGCTCAGGGCCCACTAGGAATACAACTTTGGGCCTTGATAGGCTTAGGTCGGAGAATGGAGTCGCCACCCGGGTAAAATTCGGGAACACTTTTACAGCAACTGGATCCCACGGAGGGAGCCCAGCTGCCGTCCTCAGAGATTGGGTCCGAAAACTGGGTATGGGCTTTTGAATGGCCCACCCGACCTTGCGATCGTCCTCCATTTTTAATTGTTCCTTTATTTCATGCGAATGGCTGTTTTGATCCAAACAATTTCTAAATTTTACAATTTAGTCCAAGTTTGATATTAGTCTATTTTCATGCAATTTAATCAGGTCCAAACATTCAAAACATCCATAACGAAAAGAAAAATAACCTAAAATAAACCATATAAAGAAAAGGAGGGAGGAGAAATGATTACAACCATTTTTGTGTAAATAAACAAAATAAAAAAATAAAATATATAAAGAAATGGGGGGAGGAGAAATGATTACAACCCTTTAATCAAATAAAATTAACGAAATTAACAATAAGAAAATAAACTGCAACATAATTAAATAAACGATAAAAATAAAGATAAATAATAACAAAATACTTAAAAAGACAATAATTAAGTAATTAAACAACTAAAATAAACATAAATTGCTGGAAACATAGGATATAACACAACACAAGATTTAAATCATTCAGAAAACATGATTTAAATAGAAAAAGAAAAGCAGATAAATAAAAGCAAATAATTAAGTGTTCTGAAACACAGAGGCGCGCGCCTCTGCATTACATAGGCGTGCGTCTCTGCAAGAGGGGTGCACGCCTCTGACAAACAGGCGCATGTCTCACTAACGGTCATAAATTCAAAAAAAGGTAGCAGTAGAGGCGTGCGCCTCTATATGCTGGGGCGTGCGTCTCATCGTACAGACGCACGCCCTCTGGTTTTAGACAGAAGTGAAATTCACGTAAATAGGGTGAATCAAAAGCCAACATTCATAAATGAGTTAAATCATAACACTAACATTAAATCATGCGTTATAATGAAGAAAATGCCAGATAATCAAAGCAAAAAAATCAAATAAAAGAAGAAGAAAATAAACTCAGAAAAAGAGAAGAAAAAGTTACTGTGAAGCTTGTTTTTGAAATTATTCGGCCCTCAGACAGATTTCAGATTGTCTCTTCTTGCCTCTGGTTTGGATTCAGACCCTTTTCTAGTTCTTGGTTTCTGATTTTTTCTCTTATTTTCTTTTTCTTTTTCTCTCTTTCTGTCTTTTCTTGTTTTTTTTCCTTCCTTTTTTTTTTACTAGCCAAAAAAATCTCCTTAAAACAGACCCTCTCTCCCTTTTTTTATGGTGGTCTGAAACTCTTCCCCTCCTGCCATTAACTCCCCACGTTGGGAGTTAATGCAGCGTTACAGAACGTGGAGCGATCCACGTTCTGTAACTTAATTTTTTTTGCTACAGGTGTTAAAGAGGCGTGTGTCTCTGCTGACAAAGGCGTGCGCCTTTACATTAAAGAGGCGTGTGCCTCTATGTTAAGGAGGCGTGCACCTCACCGCCAGAATGTGGGCTTTTAATGAGATTTATCTGGTTTGGACTGAATGTACTAGTTTATGGGTTGGGCTATCCTTTGGCAAATTAGGCTTAATTACAAACCTTCATCATTGGGCTTTTACCTAGCGGGCCGGGCCAGATTATGTGTTCACAGTAAGATAATTAAATTCTAACAATAAAATTTTAAATTAGAATTTACCTCCTGAAACTTAACATCTACCATCATTGATTTGGTTTTAAAAGCATATTATTTTTTAAGTCATTCATAAATCATAATAATTATTGGTTACATATTAGAAGTTTTCAGATCAAATAATGATGAAATTTTAAATGTAATACAAATTTAATGACCTATAAAACACTTATTTTAGACAATCAATATCTTGTAGAATAATGATGTGCTGCACAGTCCATATTTGAAAAAGAAAAAAACAACTAACAAAAATGTTACAGGTTAACATATTTTATTAGGATAGAAAGATAATTAATTTTTGTTTCAAAATATTTTCTTTTTTATAGAAAAAACAACAATGTACAGTTACTGTAGAACAATTTAGTATGAAAGATAATCATTTAGCAAGTTTGCATATGCGAACTTTAATTGTTAAATCTCTCTAACCCTCTTAGGCTGGTCAAAAGGCAGTTTTATTTTTTAAAAAATTCTTTCTTTAAATATATTGCATTCAATAAATAGACTTACAAATCACATATTAGATATTTAAAATATAGATCACTGGATAGGCATAAACATGGACAAAAATCTCTCGTCTTCTCAAGCTCAAGGGTGCCACTTAGGTAAGCCCTCTCCTCTCTTACACACCCCTTTCTATAGTTCACTTCAGAGCTTATTCTAATGAGACAACATCAGACTTCCATGTCCAATTAGTCTTTGCACCTAATCTTTGAACAGCTGCTCAACTCGGACAAAATGAAAGGAATCCACTGAAGCAGTTGCAACAAAAATATATAACACCATTTCTCCTGAGCACAAATGGGGATTATCCATTGAAACCAAACAATAATAATATAACCACCCCACAACCCAATCACAACTGTTGATTTCATGACTCAAAAAAAATTAAAAGCAAAAAAAAAAAAAAAAGAATCAGCAGCCTAGTGCAATATCAGCAGCAAGCAACAGACATGGGAGATTATCAGCGATGTTAAGTAGACCAACTCGAACCTACAAATCAAATCCCCTTTACTAACAATCAAAAAATATAATGTTAACCGAACAAATCCACAAGCAAAGCGAACCAAACTGTGCACAAGTTGGGATTTTCCAACCCAAGAAACCAATTCTTTGCTTGTTTTAGACCTCTGGAGGAGGAGGGGCCGGAGCTGGAGCCTTCAGAAGTGGTTGGAGTGCCTTAACAACAATGCTCATGTTTGGCCGGAATTCAGCTTCATATTGCACGCATAATGCAGCAACAGCTGCGAGCTGGAAAACGCCAAATAATCACAGTATCAGTACCTAGCAGAACACATGCATGCTGAGCAGATAGAGAGAAATTAATATTGTAGCCCTCTTATAAGATAGAGATGATACCTTGGCCACTCCTTTAGGAGGATAATCTCCTTTCAACTTTGGATCCACACATTGCTTGACTTTGTCTTCACTCAGTCTTGGAGTAGCCTACAAAGGCAAGTTCGCGTCACAAGCCATATCAAACACAAGAAAAAGAAAACAACATGCTGAAAAGAATTGAAAGAAACAAAGCAGACAACTCACCCAAGTAACAAGACTCTGCTGTCCCCGTGGCATGGTGTGATCAACAGGCTTCCTCCCAGTTAGAAGTTCCAGGAGAACCACACCAAAACTATAAACATCACTCTTCTGTGTCAATTGTCCAGTCATTGCATACCTGTGAACCAGTTACAAAATTCACACCAGTTATACATCTCCAAAACAAATGAGATTTGATAAAGACGACAATGATAAAAAAAAGGTATAATATGAAAAAAAAAAAAAAAGACGTGAAAAGGTGATTTCAGAAACTGTAAGGGTGCAAATATGGAAGGACACAACACAACTTCCACCAAACAGTCAGCATTGTAAGAATACAAAGCAAGATAAGTTCCACACATCTTTTTAGAAACCGTTCATGCAAAGGACAATGACGGTATAGAGATGTGATGTGACATAAAAACAATAACAAAACAAGAAGCCAAATGAAAAGGTGCATATGAGGATGAAACCATAACTTCCAATAAATAGTTGGCAGTAGGCACTATAGGAAACTTTATATGATAACAGTTGTGAAGCCAAGGTAGTTCACAGAAAATCCTCCTACAAAGCTACATCCTATAGACACAAACACAACTCAAATGAAGATCCACCAAGAAAACTATTTTTAATAAGACACAATCAACAGCACTCCTATTTAATTTGAAAATAAATCTTATAATTCCCATCTTAGCTTCAAGCAAACACTAGCAACACCATAGCTGCAAAGGAAAAGAGGAAGAAGAAGAAGAAGAACAAGCCACATACAATTACCTTCTAGAGCAATTCTACTGAAAATATTGCACATTGCACACTTAAGGACATACACTCTCATGCATGATACATGAGTTTATTTAAAGTTGAGAAGGGTAATGAACTGTTTTTCAAGAAAGTCAGACAAAATTACTACAGTAATTCTTCACTATCAATAGCTATCTTAAACACTCAGATATTAATCCGGTCTGACTATGTCAAAATCACAAAGTCAATAACAAACACAAAGAAAACGACATACCCTAAATTCCTGGTATCTTCCATGTCCAATACCTTATTCGCATGCCAAATAAACATGACTCAAAATCCAAGTTCTAAATATATTAAAAACATCAATCTACTGATGCAACTGCTACCAATAAAGTTAATGATATTAATATATCATCATCATGCAACTTTAAGTCAAAAGGTACTTATAAACTGAACTTTGATAAATGCGATTGGTCCTTGAATTTTAAAACACCTAGGAGCCAATGTGCATTAATATGCAGACAACAAAACTATTAAATATGATGATGACAAAAAAAATGTAGAAAATGTCTCACAGAAGCCTTACTCTGGAGCATGATAACCAAAGGTTCCCAAAACACGAGTAGAATGAAGACGAGCAGCCATATCAGGAGCCTGATTTGAAAGGTTAAAATCTGCAATCTTGGCTTTGAAGTCTTCAAATAAAAGCACATTGCTTGATCTGATATCTCTGTGTATTATAGCAGGTTGTACCTTCTCATGGAGATATTCCAACCCCCTTGCTGCATCAACTGCAATTCTCACACGCTGCATCCAATCAAGTGTGGGACCTGGTTGTGCCCCTTGAACTCCCTTTCTACCTGGCATCACCAACACAAGAAAGCAAACCAAAGTCAACGAATCATACTTTCAAATAAAATTTTCTGATGAATAATATAGTATGCAAATGATCAGCACATAAGATGAGCTCGCACCATGCAATATGTCATGAAGAGATCCCATAGTAGCAAATTCATAGGCAAGCACTCGGAAATTTCCTTCAACACAGTAACCGAGCAACTCCACAACATTTTCATTCTTCAATCTTGACACCATGGAAACCTGAAATCAAAACATATAAATTTAATAATGCACCTTAAGAGATTATAAAGCAAGATCACAAAACAGAAACTGAAATAAAATCATAATTAAAAAATAAATGACAAACCCCTAACTGCAGACTTACTTGCGTCAAAAACTCAACATTTGACTCTTGCTCAGATGCAACATCAAGTTTTTTTACTGCCACAGCTTTCCCATTGTCTAAGCTAGCATAATAAACTCTTCCATAAGATCCTTCACCAATCAATGCCTTTGAACCAAAATTGTCAGTCTTCTCTTTAAGTTCTTCCAAAGATAATGCAGGTACTTCAATAGGCGGCGCTTCCTTCTGCACTTCAGATCTGACAGGAGCTGACACCTTCGAGCCTTTCATAGGGTTAACTAATGGATTTAAATTAGAGAAACAGAAAGGCAAAATTTTGAAATTAGTGAGAACAGCTGCAACATCCTACTAAACAGCAAAAGGATAAGACAAAATAGGACATACAGTTTGAAACATAACAGCCAAGATAATACACAATTGGCCACAAAGAATCATTTATAAACGTTAATCATAATGCTCGTCATTCACACTATTTAATGTTGAGGACAACCAAGAAACAATACAATTTATTATATTAATTTAATCCCTTTCTTAAAACCCCAAGAAACAGTACAATTTATTATATTAATTTGGTTTCTTTCTTAAAACCAACCCACAAGCTCCATATACCAATTCCTTGGAATTGACGTATATAAAAAGAAGCTAACATCTGGTATAGTGATGATTGTAATGAAGTGGTGCCTAAATAATTCAGTAATTGAAAATTTAGTAACACAGCATTTATCACTCTAGCATTCCAGCACTTCAACCGCATAAGTGATGGTGGTATTGGCAATTCTAGTGAGAAAGGAGCAGCAGCAATGTTACGGAGGTAGATGTTCATTTCAACAGGTTAAATCTAAGTTATCGGATCCAACAATTACTTTTGAGTCCTCAAATGCCTGAACACATTCTCAAAAAAATACGAACAAAAAGGCCTCACTAGAAACATGTTTTTCCAACCTTGATACAAAATTCCTGTAGTTTAAAAAACCCTTCTTTCTCATACAACAAAATCAAAAGTTCCTAACTGATAATCCAACACCAAAACATCCTAAAAACTTATTCTCCCCAAGAAACAAAGTAAACCAAAACATTATGAGCTAGCTTGATGATGAACACTTATGTCCTAATTTCACCATAAGGAAATAGAATTATGAACAACTTGAACAGTGTAAGATAAGATTGCATGATAAATTACCATCTCCATAATTCTTTGGGCTCCTTAGGTGCTCATTCTCACGTGAGGGATAGGACTCCTCAACCTGACATGTGCAACAAAGCCACCTTCGCATCTTGTCTCTCTTCCTCAAATATAAATCGTCTACAGAACTTGGTTTCTCCAATAAACGGTAACCAGGAGAATGTGCATGCGCCTATACCATCATACCCACAAAAAAAAAATAAGTCTTTAAATCAACAACACAATTCATAAATTAATCAATTATAATATTGGAAATAAAAAAAAGACCCTTTTCTATAAAATGTGGCAATTTAAAGACTGTACAAATCAAAATCTTCACAATCAAATATTTTTGGATATCTTTTATATCTGTAAATCATGCAAAACAGAATCAAAATTGACCCATTAATCCAATTACCCCCCCAATCAATGGATCAAGTTCCTATCCAAAACTTTCCATTTAAAAAAAAAAAAAGCATAATTCAAAAAAGAAGAGAGACCCATTAATCCTCACCCCAAAATTACGGTGATGATAATCGTCCCCCATTAAGAACACCAAATTCAAGATCAAAAACAACTAAATTAAATTAAATTAAATTCCCAATAACACAAAAGAACTGGGTGTCAAAAAAAAAAAAGAAAAGAAAGAAAAAAATAAAAATGAAATAGAAGGAGAAGAGAAAAGAAAGGGACTCAATTTAAGAAAAAAAAAACCTCAACAAACCCAAAAAAGAAAACTGCAAAAAGAAGAAGAAAAAATGGGGAGATCGAAACCGAAATAACAGGTACAGCCAAAATGACAATAATAATAATAATAATATATACCTGTAGCAGTAGTGGAATTATATGTATGGGATGAGTGTATGGTATGTATATATTGTTATTTTTGTCTGTCTGATTCTCTGTAATTGAGCCTTAAAAAAGAAAGCGAAAAATGGACGGATGGGCTTTAATTTGACAGAGACAGAGTGATAAAGAAAGGGTTTTTATTTGCTTTTAAACTAAGAAGACGAAGAAAGAAGAACAAGAACCAGAACCAGAACCAGAACCAGAAAGACAAATACAGATAGACAACGCGTAATTATATTTTTAAAATAAAAAAAAAAATCTTTAATTATTTAATTTATAGATATTTACTTTTTTTTTTTCTAAAGAAAAAAACAAGAAGACGAAAAAGTAAAAGTGGTGAGTGGGAGTGGCCGTGCGTGTGGGCTGTGGAGTGGGCGCTGGGCGGTGCTTTGGGTGAAGAAGAATATGGTGGTGGCAAAGAATGGAATGTTATGAGATGGCTTTTTTTTTTTTTTTTTTTGAATATGTTAATTATGTGTTTAATATTATTTTTATTGCCATTTTTATAATTTTTTTTGGACAAAGATAGTAATTTTTATTTTTATTTTTATTTATGGATAATTAAATTAAATAAAGTAATTTCATTTATTTTTGGATAATTAAATTAAATCAAATTAACTCTCAAAAAAATCAAATTAATTATTATTGTTACTACTTGATTGACTAAAGAGGATGCTCAAAAAAAAATCTTAAAAAAGGAAATTTCAAGGCAGAATAAATCAAAGGGAATCTCATTTTAATAAATTAAATAGGTAAAAAAATAATTATTAATTAATTAAATAGGAATTTCGTAGCAACTCTGCTTACCATATTTCTGCATCCATTCAATAAAATAAAACTTGCACAAATAAAAGAAAAAAAAAAAAAAAAGAACCTATGCTAAAAGAAATAACACGCAAAGTAATAGCCTAAACCTTTTAATAGAATTTTGTTCAAAAAAAGACTTGTTAACATGATTAGAGGAATAATTTATCTTATATCATATCAATGAAAAAAAAATTAAACGGAATGAAAAAAATAAAAAATATAAATTTTAATATTTAATAATTTAGAAATGATTAATAACAAAGAAAAATGAGAAATATGTCAAAATAATAAAATTTTCAATTTTAATATATTCCACCCAACAAATAAACTATTTTACACTCTAAATTTTTTCCTACTTTAAATGGAATGAAAGGGACTTATTTTCCTATTATTTTCTTTTTCTCTTAAAAAATTTGCAAAATAAAAACATATAAATTTGTTTGTATTTTCCCCAATTTTTTTTATTTCACCTCCATTAATATATGATAGTTCCATTACTTAATCTTTCTATAATCAAATATGTACGAGAAAATATAACAAATATATACATATATATAGAGAGGCTGAAGATAAAAATTTTCAATTTAAAACTGTAGATAAACCTAATTATTTATAAATTATTCAAATTTGATTTAGTTGATATTTCTGTAATTTTATATAAAATTTTGTTTATCAAATAAACTAAATTAAATTCAAATAAAATTCATTTTGTTAACCAGTAAATCAGTTGGATTAAAAACTAATAAGTTAGGTGGTGTTTGATAAAACTGAAAATTAAGTGTTGAATGCTAATATAATAAATATTGAATTTTTTAAATACTGAATTAAATAAATCTGTTTGATAACTATAAATACTGAAAATTATAAAAGTGATTAATTTTACATATTTAACCTTGTAACATTGACAAGTAAGTAATAATTTTTAAATAATAAGGATACACTAATCAATCTAATAAAAAAATTTAAAACCTAACAACTTAATGTGTTCAGTAGATATTTTAAGTCAAAAGTTTTAACTTATTTTTTTAAGTACTTTTTAATTTAATTAAATAATTTAAGTTGGACCCATTTTGGATTATCAAACGAACTTAAAATAATTATGTGCTGATTATATTAAATTTCAGCATTAAGTGGTATTATCAAACACCCATTTAGTTTATATTATAACTTAATATAGTAATTTAAGGTATTGAGAGTGAGGAAAAACAAAAACATCAGTGAAATCTGATAATAAAAAAAAATAATAATTAATAGTTGTAATCAGATAAATTCGATATTGTCTAATTCAATTAATTTATAATTTTAAAAAATTAAATCATAATTTATTTTATAACAGTTTTTTTTATAAAATATAAATCAACATATAAATAAAAGGCTAATAATAAAATATTCAATCCTTTTATTATTAAGTTGAATTTAATATTTATAGGTTTGGAATAAAACTCATTGATTAATATATTATCAATATTTCTTTTCTTTTTTTTAACTCATACATCATTATACAAATATTATCACACTATTTTATTCTCAACTACAACACTATAAAATTATCAAATATGCTTTATATTAGAATTGAATTCAAGATCTCACTTTTGGGATATGAGTGCAGTAATTAATTAGTCTATACCTTATTTACATATAGTATTATTCAGTGTTATATGTTTCGGTGTTTTATCTTTTTTATAAAAAACAGTTTTCTTTAACACACATAATTTTTATTTTTATTTTTTGATATTTTTTTAATGATAAGACAAAAACTCTCATATTTGTGATTAATTCGAAAATCAATGTATATTTTTTTTAATTCTTTAATAGATCAATTTTTGTTTAAATCATTTAACAAATTAAAAAATAATGTTAACATATTTTTAAAATCAATTTGACACAAGTTGCAATCTTCAAAGTTTTACATTTTACTTTTAATTTATTTCATAAATAATAGAATATTAAACAATATTTTTTTTATCTACTTTAAAATGAGCTTTTTGAGTTTTGAAATTCAACTTAAATTAATTTTAAAATTTCAAAGGGCTAATAATTATATTAGAATAAATATCTTTTTTTTTTTCTTTGGAACAGCAGGGTAAATATATAGTTGTGAGCTTAGCGATTAGAATCAGAAAAATGATAAATTAAAATTGTCAAAAGAACTGAGAAACTCTAAAAAGCTTCCAACCAAGTAATTAAATTTTAAAACGAATACATGAGCTGACTATAAAAAGCATAATTATATTCATTGTATAGTCTATTATAAATAATTATATTACCCTATATTTTGTTCATAAATTAATTGACTTAATTGTTTAAAAAAAAACCCTAAATTTATTATTAAATTTGGCTTATATTTTCATCTTTTTTACTTTTAATTTAAATATAATATAAATTTGAATTTTAATCTCCAAACTTTGTTGTGAATAAATAAAAAATTTCACCGACTTAAAAATTGAATTCATAACTTTTTAATACCATTAAAATTTTTTTATTATTTAGTTGATCAGACTCCCGCATCTTCAAACTAAATTAAACCCAAATATGGCACAACAAATACTATTATTTTGCATCAATTCTTGAGAAAATGTATAAGCAATTCTTTATTTTACAGGAGAAATTTGTCTATTTTTCCTTAACTTACCTGATTTTTTAACAAATATTAATAGTAGTAAACTCGACATTTAACTATATCTATATTATTATTTTTTTTCATGTTATTTGAGTTTGATATCACATTAGTTATTTAACTCATAACAAGTAAACAAATTTTATATGAAGTTTAGAATTCAAAATTAATATTACTATAAAAATAAAAATATAAACTAAGTTTAATAATTAATTCAAAATACATGATTTTTCGGAAAAAGTACAATTTAGCTCCTAATGTTTAGTGTGAGATTCAATTAGACCCCTCATCTATTTTTAGTTTAAATACAAACTTAACATTGATCAGTCGAATCATCCGGGCCCCTTCCAAAAGAAATAACATTTAAAACAATTATGAAATGCTCACTGAAATTATTTTTCTATCAAAATATTTCTAATTTTTAATATTAATACACAAAATTATCCTTAGTTTTATTATTAACTAGTGTGGTAACTGTGCGATACTGCGGTATTTTGATTTTACAATTTGTGAGAAAAAAAATTCTTTTTTTATAGTTTAAATTATTTTTCATCATTATTTATGTACTTTTTTATTTTTATTTAGTATTTTTTATTTTATAATATATATGTTTATGATAATTATTTTTTTGGAGTCTAATTATTTTGATGGTATTAATTATTTATATTTCAAATAGAAGAAATCATTTCAAATAGATAATTATTTTTTAAGAGAAAATGAATTATTTTTATCATTATTAAAACAGCATTTAATATATTAGAAATTTATTTTTTAATTGTATATTTTATATAATAATAATAACAATATAAAATATATATTGATATTATTCTAATAATAGAAAATATTTTAAATTACATAATGATATTCATTTATTTTAATTATTACATAAGATATTTTTGTTACATATTTTAAAATCTAAAACGCCAAGTATTTATGTTTGATGTAATCCGGTTTCAAAATCCTCAAGCAAATTATGCATAAGTTGTTATGATTTTTCTTCAACAATATGAAATGTATTGTATTGTTGAAGAAGATCGAAGATAAAATAATGAAAACTCTACTCCCAATATATATGATATTGCTTTAAAAATGTCTGCTGCAGGAAAAAAATTAATAAATAAAATAAATATAAAAATTAACATTAATATATTTTATCAATCTTATAAGAATATTATAAAATTACATAAATAAAATAATTTTAAAATTAAACAAGTGAAAAAAAAGTCAAAACCGAAAAAAATAACCGAACTGAATCTAATCGGTTCAGTTCAATTCGGTTAAAAACATATTTTCAGTCCGACTCGGTTTAAAACCGAAATAGATTCGGTTCAATTTGGTTTTACGCATTTTTAAACCGAACCGAATTGACATTTGCTCACCCCTACTCAAGATACCTAGGGATTTTCTCTTCATTATATCATAAGAAATTATTTTTTTAAACCAACAAAAATAATGCCACTTTTTCAACTTTAGCCTATAAGATAGTGCCACAACATAAAGTCATTTTATTTACAAAAAATTATTTTCTTCAGCCAATGAGCCACAGCCATACTATTGAATTCAACCTATCAAATGTTGACACATTATAGAGCTAGTTCAGGTGCTACCTATGAAATCGTGCCACATCGTCAAGATTAGGGGTGAGCAAAAATAACTAAAAACCTAACCAAACCGGTTAATTTGGTTCAGTTTCAAGAAATAACAATATTAATTTGGTTTAAACCGAACTAAACCGAAATATGTTCGGTTCTGTTTGGTTTTTAAAGTAAAAAAATATATATTAAACCGAACAGAACTCATAGTATATTCTAAAATTTTTTATATATTTATAGTTCGATTTGATTGGTTTATTACTAATATGTTAAATTTAATTAACAATATTAGTTTCTAAATACATAAAACTCTTAATAAAATTATTAACTACCAAAAAAATCATAACAAAAAATATTTAAATATATTTTAGAGAATCGGTTTATTTGATTTTTTAAAAAATTAAAAAATAAAATAAATATAAAAATTAATATTAATATATCTTATCAATCTTATTAGAATATTGTAAAATTACATAAATAAAATAATTTTAAAATTAAAAAAAAAGTGAAAAAAAAAGTCAAAACCGAACCAAATTGGTTCGGTTCAATTTGGTTCAATACATATTTCGGTATGACTCAGTTTAAAACCGAAATAGGTTCGGTGCAGTTTGGTTTTACGCATTTTTAAACCGTTGCTCACCCCTAGTCAAGATACCTCTTCATTATATCATGAGAAATTATTTTTTTCAAACTAACAAAATAATGTCATATTCTCAACTTTAGCCTATAAGATAGTGCGACAATATAAAGTTATTTTGTTTACAAAAAATTATTTTCTTCAGCCAATGAGCCACAGCTACACAATTGAATTCAACATATTAAATGTTGGCACATCATAGAGCTAGTTCAAGTGCCTGCTTAAGTTGTAACTTTAATATATATAATAGTACAATTTTGAAGGAAAATTATTTTAGCTAATTATCAACTTTTCTAAATTAAATTATATGTGAAATATAAAATAATTAATGTTGGTGCAATTTTCAGTTGAATTGAGTTTGCGAGCGTGCCAGGGAAGACTAATTTCCTAAATTGATAATTGCTGACTTCTTTCAGACGAATGTAGATTCCCAAACACCTTTACCACAATTTGTTTTAGTTACAAGGGATTTGAAATTTGTATTTAATTATGAACAGTATATTATTTTGCTAAAAGAAATGGTTATTTAGCTAAAGATAATAATAGGTAAGCTGGAGGAAACGTAAATTAAGAATTGCATTCAAAGAGCAGTACAAAATTGCTAGAGCAAAAGCATAAAATTACTAAAAACCAGAGGAAATAGCTATTGAAAATTGCAAATGATTGTTTGGTTGTTGATTTGTTGATTGATGATTGTCTTGTTGTCTTCCATGCTGCTGTTTGCCTTCCTTTTATAATCTACTAACTTGCTATAGAAGTTGAGTCTCATAATTCTTCAGCTTACTACAAAAGTTGAGTCTGTGTTTAATCTTACTAATAATTACCTCCATTAATTTTCTGTAACCTACATCCCTTTCATTTATTCCATCAACTCTTCAATCTATTGTTACCTTTAGAATTTTCTTTATCAACATAATGAATTCTTCACCAAGTAAATGTAATTGGGCTGGACTTAATGAAATGGGCTCATTTTAGGCCTAAAAATTAATATTGGGTATAAACAATGCCCCCCATATATAATTAGTTTGGGCCAAATGTAATGCTAATTTATATGGTATAAATAGGTCTTCCTCTTAAACTCAAATTCAAAAGTCTAACCCTGGAGGAATTAAAATCTCTTCATGTTTTGGTGCATTCTCTTTGGCATTTTCCCAAGAAGATTTTAAGTTTAATTAGGTAACCACTTCTCAAAACATTTCTTCTTCTATTTTTAATTTTCAACAAAACCTAACACCCATTAAATTCCCCCCCCCCCCTTTTTCTCTCTACCTTCCTTTCCCTCTTCTCCTTCTTCCTCATCACTTTCTTCTACCGGCCCGAGTCGACCTTTATCACTCCTCGGTGTTGTTGCCGTTTACCACCTCCAAGTGACCCAACGTCACCAGCCAGCATCATACCGCTGCCAGTCAAGAGGCCGTCGTTGCTGCTCCTTCATTTGCTGCATTTCATGAAGTCAGCGTCATGTAAGGAACTAACGCCGCTGCTTCTGTCACATCGGGAGAGAGGGACGCCACTACTGCCAATGTCATCATGCCTACTTCGCTTGCTACCGCTGCTGCACGAGGATCGCCCAAGCCACTGTCGTTGCTGCCATCTAGAAGAGTAGCACAAGCAAGGGAGAGGGAGCAGCCACCGCGCCTCCGCTGCCAAAAAGAGGCAATCTAACGCCAAACTTGCATTTAGAACCTACAGTAGAAGGAAACGACATCGAGGTAATTTCTCTGCACCTTCTATTTTCTGTGATGTGATGAATCTTGTTGAGTTATGGATGAATTGCGATGATCATTATTGTATTGAATTGTGTGCTGTGTAGTGAATTTTGGTGGATGCTTTATGTTAAAATTGTAAAACTATATGCTTAAAAATCTAAGGGAGAGAAGAAGGAAGAAGAAAAAGAGGAAGAGAAACACTATAGCTAGGGTTTCAAGAACTTTAAAGTTTATTGGATTCAAGCTTCTAAACTGGTGAGTGGGTTCTTTTTTATATTTATTTTCTTAATTTCAATTCAAGATGTTTAAGTTTTTGATGTTTATATAGAAATATTATTTTGAATTATGATTTCAAGTATAATCCATATTTTAACATATTATAAATGTGTTAGAATGAACATAATATGTGTTATGATAGTTTATAAATCAATTGGTGATGAGTTATGGTTGTTTGGAATGGATTTTTATTATTTTTGAGGTGCAGAATGCCTCTAGAAGTTGATTAGACGCCTGATCGATGAGGTACACACCTCAGTGGTGAAGAGGCACATGCCTCTATGAACAGTACCAGTGCCTCTGTGAATAATAGCAGTGAAAAATGGCCTTAAACGTATAATTTTGCAACCAAACCTCAACCAAAAGCATGTCAACACCTATATAAACACTTGAGTTACTTAAAGTGACCTAAAATAGGTCAAATGGAACGTATTTTATTAAAAATACATATGATAATGACGGGTAGATCATTGAGTCTCTAGAAACGGGACTCAATTTTATAATTTAATTAAGTTATGTTGAACGAGGTGCATAGGAAAAGAAACAAAATATGAAAGAAATTCAGATATATATATATATATATATATATAATTGAGTTTCAAATATATGACAATCGGAGATTGAATTTAATAAGTGAACTTGATATTGATGTGGGTCCTAAATTGTTGAAGAAAAAGTGTACTGGAAAGGCTTGAGTCTTAAAGTAGACAAGTACAATAAGAATAATTAATTTATTCAATTTAGACGTTGTAAGGATAAATATTTCAAGTGGTTAGACATAAAGCAGGCGAACCTTCAGGAAACTTATGAGTCTCAGACATAGAGACTAATTTATATTCAATGTTAAATAGATTGTAAGGAAGTTGAAATGCAAGAAAGAGAATTAAGTTAAGTAAAATAGTGTGTTCTAGATAGAGATGAAACCAAATCTGATAAGATTGAGTTGATGACATTTTAAGTAATTATATATATGTATATATAGGTATATACAGTCTTATTCGTTTTTAGTAACGACTTATTGACTTAAAAAATAGAGTAGTGAATGATGAAGATTTCAAAGTCTCTGATTAGAGACTCAATTATGTTAATTGATAATGAGGTCAGGAAGATATTGAAATAAGGGAATGACAATTAAATTAAAGAAATTAGTTTATTCAAGTGAAACTAAGATTTTAAATCATAAAAGTTTGGAATGATGATATGTTAAGTAATTATATATATTAAACCTTATTCCTTTCCGGTAAGGATATGTCAAATCTAGAGATATAGAGAGTTTAAGTGGAAGCATTATAATATTCAAATATTTAAGTTAATAGGAAAGATGTTCATGTAACGCCCGCCCTATTTATGAATTGTTTGATTTGAGTTGATTAGGAAGTATAGAAAGGATTAAATTGTAAGGTTAATAAGGGTTTAATTATAACAAAAATAAGTTGAAGGGTTAGATGGATAGAAAAGGGGTTCATTAAGGACCAAAGTAGATATTTGGCATTTAAATATCCCAAATTAGATATGATCTTCTCCAACCAACGTGAGAGTGTTTATTTTGCATGTATGTGTG
>CATIWO010145790.1:0-14371 GCA_949673435.1 Macaranga tanarius | reverse complement strand
TATTTTTATACAATTTTAAAGTCAATGAAAGATGAGACTAGGGGAATTTCAATGAGCATTTGGATTCCCCTTTCCAAATTCACGCCTCCCAAAATAATCTTTTTCTTCCAAGTTTTAATCTTTCCCGATTTGGGTACGTTTTCTTGTACTTTTGGGACTATGCAAATTGCATGTCTGCTTGGTCTAAATTATGTTATCATTGGTTTTTGAACTAGAAAAAGTTTAGCAATTATGTGTGGCTTATGGTTGTTAATTTGATGCTTTATTGATCACAGTCTGTTCATGTTCTGCTTATACAATTCCTTGTATGATGAAATTTTGGTCAAAGAAATTTAAAGGTTATCTTTTTATGGTAGTCTTTGCACTTAAATTTTTGGAAGTTGCAAATTTGGTATGAGTGGCTCATAGTTGTCATGTATTTGTAAGAAACTGGAAACGAACTTTATATTGACAGATAATAAGATAATAATTTATGTCATACAAAATGCTCAAATCTAGTAACTTCTCTTTCATGCTTTAGCACTTGTTTCTATCCAGTTCAGACTTTTAATTCAGATTCTGTTACTCTCCATGATTGAAAACCAAGAAGTGTTAAGAACATGAATTTCTCCATATGAAGCTATCACTTGAAACACAATTAAAATAAGTTCTCCTCTGGGTTTCTATTGGATTTTATTCTTTTGCTGTAATTTATGCTTGTTCATTGTTTTCTTTAGCGAAATTCAGGTTTTTTAGTTTCTGGGTTTCCACTGGATGTGTGTATTAGCCAATTTCACCCTTCTTTTTTGCATTTTCTTTTCTTAATTTTGTCTGAGCTTCAAAAATCATATCTGGACATGCAAGAGTTTAATCTTTCTTTGCATTTTGTTTGCATGGATATGAACTTTAATGTATGCATTCTCCAGTTGTTCACTCTGTCTAGGTCTCCTTTAAGTAATTATTTTTCAACAGGGGACAAATTTTGTAAATTTTTCATGTTTTCTTGAGCTCTGTCACATTAACCCAGAAAAAGGACCATATACTCAGTTGCAATGGAGTCTCAAAATCCTACACAGAACAGCATTCCTGATGGTGTTAGATCAGCTCTGATCTTTCTTGGGACGGGAAACTCCAACACTGTCCCTTATGCGATGTGCTTGATCCAGCCAACTGATCCACCTTGTCATGTTTGCTCCCAGGCTCTCTCTGTGCCACCTGAACAAAACCCCAACTACAGGTTCTGTTTCCTAATCTTTCATCGTTATTTATGCCTGTTAGTATGTGTGGTTGCTTAGAAAATTTAGGAATGAGAAAGAAGTACGTCTGCCAGGAATGAGAAAGAAGTGTGTCTGTGTTCTTGATAAAATTTTAAATTTGCAGGTGCAATACGTCTCTTCTTATAGATTATCACCAGAGTCATGAGAAGCACAAATATGTACTGATTGATGTTGGGAAGACATTCAGGGAGCAAGTACTAAGATGGTTCACTTTCCACAGGATTCCTCGAGTGGACTCTGTGAGTTTGCCTCATTGCAACCTTACTAACATTGATTCCTTGACCAAAACTTTCTTCAAGTTTTACATGTTTCTGCATTTATGATGATGTGTGCTTGGGCTTTTCTTTTCCACAAATTCTAGAACTAAGCTTGTGTAAATTGCAGATAATTTTGACCCATGAACATGCCGATGCTGTTCTTGGTCTTGATGACATACGTGCTGTACAAGCAAAACGTCCAATAAATGATGCTAATCCAATCCCCATTTATCTAAGTCAGTTTACTATGGATAGGTACCTTTGCAACTCCCACTCAGCTGCCAGCGTCCATCTTTTCATGTTCAACTTCATCGTTCATCATATATTCATTGTTCATATACATTATTTTTATGATAATAGTACAATCACATGATTTATTAATTAAAAAAATCAAAGTGATGTCTTACATCTATGATTTTGTTTTTTCTTTTTGCTGTATTAATTGCAATACAACCGCTGACATTGTCTTTGATGTTTGTTTGTATGTTATCTTTAAAACAGCATTGCTTTGAGGTTTCCTTACTTGACAAAGAAGAGATCAAGCGGAGGCCAGACAAAAAAGTGGGTAGCACAGTTGGATTGGAAGATAATTGAGGAAGATTCTCAGAGACCATTTGTTGCATCAGGCCTACAGTTTGTTCCTTTGCCAGTTACTAACATTGGAAAACTCTTAAATTACAGATACTTGCCATGAAAGAAACACAATATAGCTATGTATGCTTATTCCTTGCATTTGTTTTCTGGTGCAGGTAATGCATGGAGAAGATTATATTTGTCTGGGCTTTCTATTTGGTGAAAAAAGTAGAGCAGCTTATATATCAGATATTTCACGGTTTCCTGAAAGCACAGAATATGGCAAGTATTTCTTGTTCATCCTGCTACTAATGCTAAACTTTTATGCCTTTTGTTTAAGAAGCATTTATCAGTTTTTGTTGGATATGTTAATCAAGGCTTGGTTTTTGTGTCAGTAATTTCAAAAGCTGGGGCTGGACGGTTGGATCTTCTTATCTTGGAGGCTTCGCGCAAGGTGGTTGCAGAATCATGTTGTTTTTTTTATGATGCACCCTTAAATAACTCTATGGAACATAAACTCTGAGAAGCATTAACAGTTAGATGTTAACCCTTCTGCATGCTATGCATTGTTGCATGAATTGTGCATATTGTGCTTGAACTACCAGAAAATGAGTATCTGCAAATGCGTGAAACATCCGTGTGAATGATATAGCTACATAACTATAGATAATTTTGCTTGCTTTTTATCTGCAGAGTGGACGCCCAGGTGGTGCTCACTTCTGCCTTTCTCAGGTTTCTTTTTCCCTTCTTGATTTTTCTCTTTTTTGAGATACTTTAGATACTCCTGTTGCTGCTTAACATATACTGTATAATCTGCAGACCCTTGAAACTTTGAAGCGACTATGTCCAAAGCAAGCTCTTTTAACTGGAATGGGTCATGAGTTTGATCATTACAAGGACAATGAGTTTCTAGCAGAATGGTCTAAAAGGTGTGAACTAACTTTGTGATTGATGATCATGGTCTCATTAATATTGCATAATTTGAAGGGCAATTCACATGGTTTAGCTGTTGAATATAATGTGATTATTGTTACAAGGTTGTGCAGAATTTTTCTTCTATTGATTAAAGACCAAGAAACTGACATTGTTTTTTCTTATCACAATTCTCATGTAGGGAAGGAATACAAGTGCAGCTTGCACATGATGGTCTGAGAGTTCCTGTAGAATTATGATAACTTTAAGCAGATTTGACATCCTGCATGAACTGTGAGCTCTTTACATAAACCTTTCAAACTTATGATTGTGTATTCTCTTTTGTTTTAATTAGTGTAATATTTGATTTTATAGTTGCTAAGAGAGATTTGAATTGTGAATGGAAATGTTAATTCTAAGAGTCAAGAATTTTATTTTGTCAAAAAAAAAAAAAAAGAGTCAAGAATTTATCATAAAATATGAGAGATTTTGGATAAATTTTATAACTTAAGAAAATATTTTTTTAAATAAAAACAGTGATTTTTTTCATTTATGAAAAATAAGAAAGAACATTTTTAATATAAAAATATAATTATAAGAACAATGTTTAAAAATATAAAAATGATTTCTCTAATAATCTTTTATCATAAAATTGTATCACTCATCCATTTTATAATTTTTAAATAAGTTAGGTTGCAAGAAAATTAATAATGAAGTTATTATCTGAATAAACAAATTTATATGGAAAAATTATTAAATTTTTGAAGGAATTAATAATGTTTCTATAAAAGAAAAATCTAAAAAATATCAATGCATTTATAAAAGAATTAATAAATTGTATTATAAATTAAATAAAAAATAAGAAGAAATGAATTTAAAAACTTTTACTTATTATATAAAAAACTAAATAAGAATGTGAAAAAGAACCACCAATATTGTGGATTTGAGGAAAAAGCTAATAAAAAAATCTAAAATAATTAAAATTTCACTCATCTTACCAGAATAAAGAATTTTATTTCAATAAATATGAGAATTTGCTAATGGTTGGTGGTAATGACTAATGATGTTTCTGCTACCATATTACAGTTGCAAAGAAACCAACAAGCTGCCACTAATATTTTGTGGGTTGGCTATCTGAAATTGCACGCTTCATTATACATCTTGAGATGATTTTCTTGATTTGGGTCTGAGCAGATTTTCAAGCTAGATAATGATTTGCTCAGATTCTTTTACCGATTGGCCCTGTTACTCATGTGAAATTGCAACTAGCTCATAATTTTGCTGGGAAACCTGAACTTAATATTTATATAATCTTAAGTTGCCAAAGTTAATATTGGTTTTCAATACCAAAATATATATACAATGGAAGAAGAGAAATTGTTGTCATATTGCCATCAAATGGCCACTGACAGCAACAACAACAACAGACCAGTGAGTCATTAATGGGTTTGATGGTTCATTAACCATACAAAAAAGAAAAAAAAAAAAAAATCTCAAAAACATCCTCAGCTGCTCATAAGTTGAAGAAAGTGTATCATCATTCTGAAGTGTTTTGTCAGATGTAAATTCAAAAACTCTTACCAATATGCTTGCCAAAAAGAAACTTTATATCACCACATCTTCCACTGTAACAATTTATGGGTCCATGACCATAGTAGTCATGAAGTAAGTGTTGAAGGATTTCAACCTGTCAATTTAGATTAGATACAGTAAAAAATAATGATAAGAACAATTAGTTGCAGCCAACTAGAGAATCAAATAAATCAGGACATGTACACCAACAAAGCAGCTAAATAGCATATTCACTATGCCTGATAAGAGAACTCGTATGTTAATATGTGTAAAATTTGTGGATGGGACAGCAAAAAAACCTGTGTGTGAGTGCTCCTAAATGGTGTAGATTGATGAAACAATCATTCCCTAATCTAATTAACTACAACTCATACCACAATGTCTGATACGAAGCAACATTAAAACCAAACCAGCCTTGTATTAAAAAGGTGACAGAACAGCAAGCAGCAGAGCAACCAAAATGCAACCAGAGACCCATATTTGTAGGTAAAAAACATTAAGCCATGTCTAGCTGTAAAGGGCAACAACCTTGATCACCTATTATAGCTTCCTCTCACAAGTCAAAAATGCTCTAACTGTTCTGCTGAATTTAAATTATAATTAATTCATTCGTGAATGTAGCAAGAAGAAAAAGAAAAAGTGCAAGGACACATACAACGTATTTTGAATTTATATGTGAAAGCTAATAACATGTACCATAAGTTCTCCTTCGTTTGTGCAGCTTCCACTGCTTCAGTAAATGTTCTATTCCCTCCATTAATGATGCTATTCTGCTCTCCTTGAAGTTCCAAAGCTCTCCCATTTTGACACCAATAGAGGCACCGTTATCCTCCCCTAAATACTGTGAAGCAAGGAAATTAGACTTCTGCTGTGTAGCATAGGCATTATGATATTAGAGAGTTTTTTGTTGAAGCAGACCAAAAGAGATTGTTATTGCATAAATACAACTTGATACAGGCATCCAATTAAATCAGTTTTTGCCAACTATACACTATACAACAAGCTATTGTGCTTAAAAGAATTGGAGAAACTATCACATGCTATGCCTAATATGAGCAGCATCCTCTAAGAGCTTCCACCATCCAACTCTGCTATAAGAACCTCTCGAATGATTCCATAATGAAAGTGCAGAAAAAATTCCGTTCCTACTCAATTTCCACCTCACCCGATCACTGCAACCTTAGCACAATTAGAAATGTTAATATTTCTACTGAAATATTAGGAAATCCATCAATCAGAGATCCTGCTACCCAGATAGCATATCAGAAGGATAACTGTTGATACATCTCCTAAACAATAATCAAATTGCTCCTTAATTTGCTACACTCCTCAAGTGTAAAAGGTGCCTTTAACTCGATGATTTCAACTTGGGCAGTTCATTTTTCTACCATATTTTATTTAAAGGAAAACTTTGATGAAAGAGATTACATTTTCAAATACTTACTGTTACTAATTCCTTCCGAGCATATTGCAATTCTTCAGTGTTCATGTTGTCCTTCTTAATGAGTACTTCATTTTCAAACTTCCAGGCTTCCAGTTCCTCTTCCTTTTCCGTCAATTTCTCCTGGATGGCTTCCATCCTTTTGTTGGCATCCATGTCCTCATCATCTCCCATGTGCTTCATTACTTGTAAAGCACCCTTCATTCTTTCAATCTCCAACTCCAAGGCCTGCTTGGCATCGATTTGCTTTTCCAGCTCAAGAATTTTCTTGCGAAGTTCCTCTTTTTGTGTCTGCCAATTATGGTTGATCACAAACATAATGAATGAATAGCATCAAACAGTAGTACATCATTCTTTTTATATTCCACATCAGTGAATGAGTGAAAATTACACCTTTTGTTCTTCTGCCAACCTCAACATATTTTCATCTGCCTTTTTCTGTTCCAAGATTGCTCTCTCATTCTGAAAGAAAAAAGTAGGCCTTAACTAATTGAAGCTCTTTTCACTAACAGCCAATGCAGAATACAGCAGCACAAAACTCACGAACAATATTTTTTGACAAAATTAATTGAAAAATAAACAAATTCAAAAGTAGTTAGAATTTGATAACAAATTATACTTTCTAATACTCTATCCACACCCAATCAGCAGCACCAGTGTCCACAGTATACATTTGATAACCCAAACAAAGTATCCACAAAGTAAACAGCAAAAGCAGGGAGTCTTGCAGCTTTGTTTATGAAGCTAGCTTTCAGTTTCCTTCAAAAGTCACAAATTATCTAAATATTCTAATCAGTTTTGTGGTTATATGGATCAAATTGACGGACACACAGAATAATAGGTTGTCTGATGAATGCTAATGCATAATTATGAAATATCAAAGCAGAGCTAAATGCATTAACTTAGACTTGGACAGCCTTGATGATTGTGAAAAATACGTTACCATTTCTTTCTCACGAAGAAGCTTCCTCTTCTCATTATCATTCTGAAATTCACGTCGTTGCAGTTGCTTCTCACGTTGTTCCAGTTCTTTTCTCTGAGCTTCCAAACGTGCCATGGCCTTCTCATGCTCTGTAGAAATCTTCAAAAACTGGTCACGAGCAATCCGCTGCATCTTCTCAATTTCTAATCAACAAAAAATCAAATGAATAAAAAGAAAGAAATAAGCTATTGCAAAGAGAATTGTATAATTCAAAAGAAAATTCTTTGATCACTTCTGGAATTCAGGAAGAGGAAAAAGAAATTGCAGCCTTGTCAATGATGTTGGAAAATGTATGCTATATATGAAAGAAGCTAAAATATTTGAAGGATGCAAACTAATTTTGAAAAAAGGAAATCAAAGATTTGACGGAGCTGCTGAAATATTTTATGAGTTGATGAGCAAACGTTGAGTGCTAGCTAGAAAGTCTGGATAGCAAATTAATGCTCATGCACTTGATTTAGATAAGAAAAGCATGCTGGGATTAGTTTCTTTCCCAGCATAAAAAGATAAGAAAACCATATTGACAAATCATAAAAAGATTGCAGCAGAATACATAATGGCTATGCAGCAGAATGGAATGATTTGCATGACTGAAATTATTTTATTTCTTTCCTTGGTCATTTTAGTTTTTATTAAAATGCATCGCATCCCTATTTTACAGCAGCAGCTGCTTTTTTATAGGAAGAAATTGGACAAAACACACTCTAAAACTAAGGAAATATAAACACATTTCTATCAACACATGTTGTCTATAAACAAACTCAGAACAAACAATATTTTCTTGCCTAAACCACATATTTTAAGCATGCATTAAAAAAAGACTCATCACAACATACAAAAAGGAAGATTTTACCTTCATTATATGATTTAATAATAATCTCCTTTTCTATCATTTGCTTGTTCAAAGTTACAGAAGTCTCCATGTACTTTAACTCCATTTCTTTAAGACACTTGTTCTTCATTTCTAAGGATTCAGTCAGTTTTGTCACAAGCTTTGAATCCTTCCTTTTATCTTCAGCTTCTTTGCTAGAAACACTTTTCAGATCCCCATTCTTTTTCAAATGATCACCAACAATGCCTCTTTTGTTATAATCATCTTCTCTTGCAACCCATCCAAATAATCTATCTCCTCTATGCTCGTGTTTGAGCTGCATATAATCCTCCTTGCCACAATGATTAACTTCAAAATATTTCTCAAACATAATGGCATTCTTGAATCCATCCCAATCTTTCTTAAACTCCACAATTGCAAACCCTGAATGACCATGGTAATTCCATAATGGATGCACCCTAAGTGGCTCAAACCCTTTTCTTGTTAACTCATTCCTAAGCTTTGAACCACTCTCGCCAACACGACGTCCACCTTGAATCCGGGTTTGGATGTTGGCAACAATTCCCACCCAAGGCCAAACAAACAGCTGATCCCTTTCTTTCTCTGAACTTGACATAGCAAAACCTGAGATATATACACAAGTATTCAATTAGTCCAAAGAGTGTTACATTTTCAGCTCAAATCACTGACAATGAGATGCTCTATCACTAGCATCACAGTTTTTGATATCTTTCTTTATTTCTTAGGAAGCAACATATTGAAAAAAAAAATGTGCTAAAAGTGGCAGTAAGATAATCATATGGGCATCATATATAAAAACAAACAGTTAATGCTACTATGCTAGTAATTAATTAAGCACCTAAAACACAAATCATCACCAATAAGTTAAACACTTCAAAGGCATACATATTTCCTACTCCAATATTTAGACTTAATTAGATCATATAAACTGACATTTCCAACCTAAATTCAAGATGATGAAAAAAAATAATTTTTTACAAAACATGTAAATGTAATATTAATCAAAAGTTACATGCTTCGTTTACAGAGCAAAATTAAACACTAATTTATCTACTATAAACTCACACAGAAAAATCAAATAAAATAAGTGGTCATCTGCTAGACATTTATTATAATAATATAACTGTAAATTTTTCTTTCCAACTTTTCCACATTTTCTCATCTACCAAACAATGTTTTTAGCAACCAAAAGAAAAAAAAAATTTGCATTTCTGAAAAAAAGAAAACAAAACACAAAAGAAACCAGCAAAGAAAAAAATGGAAAAAATTTATACACAAAGAAAAGAAGCAAAGTAGCTACCTGCAACAAAAACTCTAATATGATGAAGAAATCAGCAGCTATAAAAAGCTCAAAACGCAGAAACAAGAAGTGGAAACGGCACTGAGAGTAGCAGCCAGCGTCATACTGCACCAATGGAAGCAAGCTGGTGATATGCTTCTGCAGAGAGCGTGCTGCTCTTATATCGTACACTACTCCTATTTTTTTAAAATTCTCGCGAGTACAAAGTTATCTGTACTCGCTTTTTCATTGGTGGTATTTCGGTAATTGGTGTAAAAAGCGGGTTAAATGTGTAAACTCAAGTCCTGTTATGCAGTAAGAAAGCGAGTATATACTGAAAGTATGGAAAAAGAGAGTGAATTGGCCGATCATACGGATTTTGATTTTGTGGGGACATAGTGACACTTGGAGAAAGGATAGGGTTTGTTAATAGTGTACAAAAAATTGGCTTTTAGCAAAAATATACCAATTTTTTTCCTTTTTTAAAAAAATTAATTTCATTTATTTAAAAATTTTGTCAAATTTTTTTATTTTTACCAAAAAATATATATTTTCCCTTTTAAAATAACTATTAGTTTTCACACACCCATTAAACTAGTTGTTAAATAGTCCTAACTTTTGAAAAAATATTAGTATGTCTCATAGTTTTATTGGCTATATATAAAACACTTAAAATATATATTACATATCAAATCATATAAAATTTTCAAGATTAAATTATTATTTTTAAATATTCACCGAATATAAATCAAGGTATATTTATTGAATAAAGAACTAAATTGAATTTGGTAAAAATAAATAATATTTCTTAATTTTTTTTAAATTGATATATAAATCACAATAAAAACAGTTTTCTAAAATGACAAATATTTTAAAACTAAATAAAAATCACTAAGGAAAAGGAGAAAATACTAAAGAAAAGGAAAAATCACTAAAGAAAAATATACAGCGAAAGAAATTTTATAATTTGTTTTAAAGGACAAATAATATAACTTGAAATATACCCTTAGTACATTGTTGGCGATCACGCACCACATTATTTAAACAAGAAACAATCCATATTTTTCCCAATATTTGTAATTTTTTTTTTTTATTGATTTACTCTTTTCATTTTTATACAATTAAATATCTACAGTTTTATTTTTTAACATCAAATCCTTCCATTATTTTTAGAGATATAATATGTGAATTATTACAAGTAAAACGAAATAAATATGAATTATTCCTTTAAATAAATGATAATTTTATTATAAAATGACAATGCTGTTGTTGGTTTTTTTTTTTTTTCCTTAATATGAAAAAACAACAATTACACTATTACTGTTCGTATTTTTTCAAATTTTTAAAAAAAGTTTAATTTGTTAACGTTGAAACCAATATTATCGGTAAAAATTAATATTGCTTATTTATATTGGTTGTCCTAAAAAAATAGAAATTCACCAAACCACAAAATTAATTAAGAAAAAAAATTATCTTAATTATTTTTTTGGTTAATAGGGAGGTCATCAGGGAGTAGCCCTCCCTTTTTAAATTGACGACAACATGATTCGATTCCTACTTCTTAAAATGCCTTTGAAGAGGAGCTAATATTTGATTACTGCCTCACTGACATCTTTATTAGTATTTTGTTATTAATAATGAATACATTCATTATATAGCCATAAAGGCCAAGAGGGCAAGTTAGTGAGTTGGAGAAATCTGAATCGTCTTTCCCTGTTATACAGTATATTGATATTTAATTAGATTACTTCCCTTTCTATATCCCTTCTTTCCTCTTCCTAGCATCTTAGTGTTGTTTTGTTTAGCAATTCTTTCTTTCACCATATCAAACTCTTTCTCCCATAATTCCTCTTAGTTGCACTAAACTATTTTCATTGTTTCTTACCTTATTTACGTTAAGATCACTCACTCTCTAAGAAGAAAATTCTTTCTTGTACCACAGTAAGATTATTCTCTAGTTTGAAAATTTTTTCTTGTCTGTATAAAAGAAAAGGGCTTTTATGGTCTAAGCCTAAAGGAAGCTTATAGTTCAAATATTTAATTAGTATTTTGTTTAAAGACAAAGTCTAATATAATAAGGGAAAGCGATTATCAAATATGAGTTGGTGTTAGAATAGGTATATCTCTCGTATTACTATATAAACACATGTTCTTCTCATAATGAATTCAATTGAATAATTCTTCTCTAACTTAAGCATTGGAGAATCTGTGGATCAGAGATTCTAGACTCACCATATGATTTCTTGTGTTTGCAAATCTCTAGAGAAGTTTTGCATTCATTAATTGGCGCCGTATGTGGGAAATCTTTTTGTAATTTAGATTTCCTTTATTGATTTTTTAAAATATGGCAAGTGCATAAGAGCCTTCGTTTTTGCATGGAATATCTTCCCTAGAACATAGCGCCATATCAACCCTATCTATTCAAGTAATTCCAGCAATTTCTCATCAAGGGGGAGACTCCAAACAACATAATGCTAGGATTTCTTATGAACCATTCACCCCACCTCTAAATTTACTTCTAAAAAAATTCACGGTTGGGATCATCAATTGAAGCGTCTCCACCATATTATGCTCCCTTCCAATATGTACCTAGATCCCTTCCGACTGTCCTCTTTCCAAGTCATCCTGAATTTTTAACTCCAATCAATATGGTTGAGATAAGTTAGTCATTCGCTTTGGTAAATTTACCATATTTGTACAAAGAAGCGTTAATAAATAATCTGAAAGTTTAGCTCCATTTTGTGCAATAACAATTATCATGTCTTACTCAGGAACCATTACCAGGAGTTCAAATTGGAGGTATTTCTTACCCAATTACATCCGTAGCACAAACTGGTGGCATAATTGATGCTCATTGGGATGATTGAACGCTAGAACGGAATAATAATGGTGGGTTAGGGAGAAGTAAACGCCAACCCCCTAGAGGACATGAATCTAATTTTGAGCATGAAGTAGAATTTGATGCTTCAATTAGAAATAGGACCGACTTTAATCGCTAATTAAGAGAGGCGATGCATAAAGTTTGGATTGGACCGGATGAGATAGAGGCATGCATATTGGATGGAAGCACTCCCTTCATCAGTAGCATAATGATGACATAAATACCTTCAAAGTTCAAAGTCCCGTCTTTAGATAAGTATGATGAAATAGGAGACCCGATTGCCCATGTCTTTATGTTCTGAATGAAGATGATGTTACAAAATATCAATGACGCTATTATGTGTCGAGTATTCCCTACTACTCTCACTAATACATCTTAAAGGTGGTTTCATAGACTTTCTAAAAACTCGATATCTTCATTTGAAGAGCTAGTTGAGCACTTTTGAACTCGGTTTATTACAAATATTCTGCCAAAAAAGAGCATAAATGATTTGCGCCTTCACAAGCAAAGTGATAATGAGATACTTAGAAGTTACCTTAATAGATTTAATAAAATTGCTATGGAAATTGAGCATTTAAGCAATGAGGCAGCAATTGATGCGTTGAAGTATGGGACTAAAATAGGAAAACTTCATGATAAGATAATGACTAAAAAGCCCCTAATATTTCTTGAGGCAATGACTATTGCAACAAGGTTAATTGACCTTGATGAAGACATGAGAGAAATGCAAAAAAAAGAGAATGAGGATAAGGCTACAAAAAGAAAGGATGGGAGAGAGATTAAAAAAGAAAGAGATCCGAGTTTTAGATTTAGAAACGATGAAAGAAGATATACTCCCCTAAACACACCAAGATCAGAGATCTTGATGTGGATCAAACAAAATGGAATTGATATACCAACTCCTCATAAACTCAATCCACTTTTAATTGGAACTAGAGATAATAATCGTTATTGTAAGTACCATCGAGATCATGGGCATGACATGGACGAATGTAGAGATATTAAGATAGAAATTGATCGGCTAGTAAAAAATACATCCCTTTAAAAATTTACTGACGATCCTTCAAAATGACAGAGAAGTTTAGAAACATGAAGTGATAATCAAGGAGATACAAAGTGGACTCGTAGAGATGTAGCTAGGGTTATCAACATGATAATTGGAGGTGAACCGACATATGAGGCATGAAAAAAAAGACACACGAAGGAAGTATACTCATCATATGAAGGAACTCCATCCTCTCCGATGATTACTTTTAGTCAAGAAGATGGAATTTTTGTTAAGCAACCACATAATGATGCATTAGTGATTAAGGCCTGCCTAAATAAATAGTTGGTCAAATGTATACTCGTAGATAATGGAAGTGCAGTAAATATTTTAATATTGGAAGCCTTTCGAGTAATGGGAGGCTCATCAGTGCACTTAAAACCAGTGTCCAATCCTATAGCAAGTTTTTGTGAAGGAACAATTTAACCAATAGGAAGTATTGAATTGGATGTTAAACTTGGAAATTGAGAAGCTGTACAATATATAATATTAAAAGTTTTGTTCCATATAGTAGACATTCGACTTGCTTATAATAGAATCATAGGAAGGCCGATTCTTTAGGAAACAGGGGCAGTGACGAGTATCAGATATTTAGTAATGAAGATCCCTATCCTTGGATAAGTTATTGTGATTAAAGGAGATCAAGAAACCATAAAATAATGCTATCAACTCGCAATCAAGGATGAAATTAAAGCTTTTCTTATAGCAAATTTTATTAATACCGAAAAATAAGGGGTAAGGCCTGAACCAGTTAATGAACTAAGTAAGTTGAAGCTTGAAAATGGTAAAGTGGTGAAAATTAGAGAGATGGCTGACCAAACAAAAAAGGAAGTTGAGCAAGTGCTTCAAAATCACTTGAGAACCTTTGCTACTCGAGCATCCGAAATAGTGGGAATCAATCCTAATATTGTAACGCTCGCCCTTTAGAATACGTATTAGTAACGTAAGCATTTCATGTTATGCATAGTATATGAGTGGACCTCATTTAATGTAACACCTGCCCTTTAACACATGTGTGTGTGACATATGTATTACGTATTACATATATGCTAGTGGACCTAGTATAAGTTGAATTTGAGCATGTGAAGGTAGAGAGGGACTAAATTGAAAGGTAAGTTTGGAGTTGGTTGTAAGAAAAATAAAGTTATGGGGGTATTATGTATTAGGCATACTTCATTAAAGGGCTAAGTGGATATTTGTGATGATATTTATATGTATTTAATTATATATTATTATTATTATTATTATTTTCATAGTTAATTAAGAGATATATACGTAATATAGTAATGATTATTTAGTAAAGTGAAGAAGACTTTAGGG
>CATIWO010145740.1:0-19409 GCA_949673435.1 Macaranga tanarius | reverse complement strand
TAGAATATTGTAAAATTACATAAATAAAATAACTTTAAAATTAAAAAGTGAAAAAATATTAAAAAAAGAAAAAATAACCGAACCGAACCGAAAAAGTTCGGTTCGATTCAGTTCGGTTTTAAGATTTTTTTACACCGAACCAAACCGATATAGGTTCGGTTCAATTCGGTTTTAGTCATTTTTGAACCGAACCGAACCGAACCGCCTTTTGCTCACCCCTAGTCCTGTAGCATAAACCAGGCCAAATGGGGCAATACATAATTCATCAGTAAACTTTGAATTTTATTGCAAGAAAACAGAACAGCAGAAGAATAATGGCCTTGCACTAGCTTATTACTAAGATTTGAACAACGAATCCTAGAATGGCAGGGTTTCAGAGGTGTGCAGTAGTAGACAAAGTACTAGAAGCCTGATGAAACATGACTGCAGTAGCCACTACGATCCCATATCATATAAAGACATATTTAAAGAAGAAAAAAGTTGTAGTTCTTTAAATGATTAGATATTGTCTTGAGGAACTATCCAGGTGAGCCCAATCTCTGCAGAACCTATGGGAAGATATCGTAGATATTTATGTTACAAAAAAATCATGGATATTTGTGACTAGATCATCTTGTAAATTGAATGTTGCATCTAACCTATTGCAATCTTTCTGGGTGACAATGCAACGCATTTTCTCCCAGATCTTCAGCATCATTCTCCAAAATACAAGGAATCAAGGACTATTAGATTACCTAAGAAACCAAGAATAGACTGAAGCTTGGTGATTCTATCCAATGCAAATGTAAAAGATTGTGGTATATTGCATTACACACTAAAAGAAAGGCCCTACTTAACTCCATAAAATTGCAGCACAGATTTGTTGAAAGAAATCACCTGAATTTCCTTGTTCCTTGCGTTCAATCAAGTAACTTGAGTAATCTTGGATTATTAGACAAGTGTAAAAAGGACAATCATGTTGAGAAGAGAAACAAATGTTCAGCATCAAATGTGCATAGTTATTTGCTTCAGTTGTCACACAACTGGACTCTGACTTCTCAATTCCTGTTCTGTTTAGAACAAAGAAAAGTGCTTATTTCATAGTGCAAGCTATTCGTTACAAAATTTTAATTTTTACATTGGTCCAAAGGACAAAAATACATGTACACAACTTGAGATCCAGAATACATTAATTGTCAACTCACATTGAGGTACAAAGAACATAAAGTCATCATTCAGACATTACACATATATTCAAAATTGTCACATACATGGCAGTGCATAGTCACTTATTTTGTAGCATCTGATCAATTTGACCATTCTGGTTGTACATTTCCACAATTTTCTTTGCATAGGAAGGTGTATGCCGATCAGCTCTGCATATGTAACAAGTCACAAATATTAAGAGCAACATCAATGCTATATCACAAGATCCATGGTTCGCTTAACACTACCTTTCTTTTCCCCAACTGCGGTTTGTATACAAATAGTTCCTGATGGTATGGTAGTCTAGAGAGTAGCGGGCAAACTCCAGTCCCTTTGGGCCAATCTGATTCCAATGAGCCAATTCATTGTACAAATACTCGTAGCAGTACATTATCGCCAAATGCATCGCACAATTATAATAAACAAATAAATAAATCTTACTAAGTTTAGTATAAAAGCTATAAAATTCCCAACAAATATTGGTGCTGGTTGAGAAGGACCCCTCCCTGATGAAAAATGAAAAGAAGATTTAGATGCTAGAAACCTAAGCTTTACATCAAATGCGCATAAGCAATAATTTATACAATAATGACAAGAATGCCGTTCATAGTTTCATACCCAATTTAGCATTGTCATCTGCCTTAACAGTCTCCATAACAAATGGCCTCCTGTCACCCTGAAATATTCCTTGCATTCCTAAGTCAAAATTCACCAGGTAACCAAACAGAATATAGCAGGGCTCTTACACTACTAATTGTTGGAGTAATCTCCAGAAGATCTCTCACCAAACCCAGCATTTCTCTCCCTCTTTCATTCCTACAATTTGAACCATTAAAATAGAGGCAGGAAAATTCAGTTGTTTGTATGAAAACATTAGCAAGTGATAAAAAAAATTTACAAACATTAGAAGCTGCCAGCACAGTTTTAATATCATCTTACCTGACAGTTACATATTGTGGATGCTGTGTCATGCTAACTCCAGCATATTTTGGAACACCCATATACCCAACCACCAGATCCTGGATATAGATAAGTCATGTGTTAAGCAAAACCCCGTCGTGTTAGCAAAAAAAAGTCTTAGCAGTTCTTTATAAAATCTTGCAAGTAATCTTCATTGCATAACAGTTATTCATGTCCAAAATGAAAAACTAAATCCATGTAGCCAAAATATAAATTGGAATATCAGGGAGGACGGGGGCTCACCGCTAAAGCATTTGTGTAGTCAAAACAGCTGCAGAACACAAACAAATATTTTAGTAATTGAAAAATAATCTGCCACACTAATTTTATTGTTCTTTAGAAAAGTCCAAGATCTTTAACTTCTAAATCAATTTTTTATTCTAAAGTAATTTCATGGACAATGACAAGAGCTGGTTGTGATCTTCATTCAACAGAATATTGGAATTGTCAAAGTAAATTGGTACCATCAACTTGCACGTAATATTCTCTAGTAACAAGAAGCAGTATAGATAATTCAAAATTAATGCATATATATGCAAATAACAAAGAAATACCTATAGCAAGATGGAGCAATAACATCAACTAAATCATTGGCTGGTAGACAGAAATAAGGAACCTGCTTTAGTTAAGTTAAGATTGGAAAAGACATGAAGCAGCAAAATATTTCAAGAGTTAGACCAAGCTCAAAGTTGAGGAATAACATTACCTCTTCAATGCGACCATCCAAGTGCTTCAAGTGAACCTACAAGGGTACAAATGAGTATCAATCTCTGGACAAGAGCAAAATACTCAGAAGTTTATCATACTTCCAGTAGCAAATAAGTCTTGCCAACAAAACACCACATTTTTCCCTCCACCCTCCAAAACATTCTTTTCATTTTTTTCTTTCTTAGCTGGGCAAAATAGACATAATGAAAATAACATATCTTCCAAGACACAGAGGCACATATTGATCCCACAATCAAATATTATTTTTATTCTCTGTACTTCCAATGGATAATTGGGCAAACAACGCAAACATGAGTGATTGCCAAAAAAAAGAGATAATACAGTGTCCAAGTCAAATGGTTAATAAGCAGAAACCTTGTAATCTTGCATAAACTCATAATGAAGAACTGTTTCGGGATCATCACTTGCGGCCTTTAGAAACTTATCAAGCCCTTCTCGAGTTCCATTATCCACTGTTGAAAATAAAGCTTTTAGATATGACTTAAATTTTGTGGCAGTATTGCAAAATAAATCCAAGTGAAACAGAAATAAACCTTGTCTTGTCCACTTCTAACCAGAAATGTACAAGAAATTTAAATTGTTATATTTTCAACTTATATAGGCCAAATTTGTATAGGTTTAGTATTTAATCACAAAGTCTGGGAAAATTTCTGGTGCAAAACAGACAGGGCATGTTTCTTATTTAGAGTAGCCTTTATTAGAGAATGCCCATATGAAACATTTTCAGCCATTAAATTGCATCCGACATAATTTCATGACCATCGGATATAAGCCTATTTCACTCTTCATAAAGTAGATAACAGTGTTCTAAATCAATAGCTAGATTCTTGCAATTTTTGGCAGAATCGTACTACAGAATGGAAAACTTCTGATTACCACAGTTGGTGCCCAACACATAAAGCTTCTCCAAGTTTAAATGGTGCTCCACAGATCTTAATGCTGCAGTTTAAGAAATCAATCTGCATTACAATAGTACAAGTCACAATAAAAGAAAAAACCATAAATTGAAGTTCCCAGAGGAGAATTCAGTCATACCCTGCACTTGGCAACCAACACCACAGAAAAGAAGGCGCTTCACACCTGCAGCCTGTTTAGAAGAGAAAAATGGCCATTTGTCACTAAAATTTCAAAGTAACATAATATTTCAGGATAGAAGAGAATTTCTGCAATCAATCAATAAGCTAGTACAAAAAAGACAGCCGTCTGCACAGACTTGAACAGAAAAAATTATGAAATGCACCACTTATTGAATTATGCGGCATATTTTGTTCCTTGATTAAGATATCTCACCAATTTACAGAAAGATTTGGTTTGTTCTTTCCACTTACACACATCTTCAAATCATTCTAATGCATATGTTCCAATTGTATCAGCTCCTAAGGACTAAAAGGGGAAAGTTCCAACTCCAAGGTAGCATGGAAAAATGCATTGCTCCTTTAGAACATTTTTATCATAAGACTTATCCTGAGCTGGGGCTCTCTTAAGTTTAAATAGTCTCCAAAGCACAATGAAAATCAATTCACTACTAGCCAGGACAAGAACTCTAGCTCCATCTCTTTGTATCTTTCAGATCATTGTGTCCGCTAGGAACTCAATGCATGACGTTGAAGATTGAGAGCTCTTGTCTCTGTAGTATATGAATTCCGAAGAGAAAGATAAACTAATCAAGGGTGACCAGCCAGGATTGGCTTAGTTGGCACAATTAGGTAATTTCTACACAAGGGCCATGAGTACAAACTCAGTCATTTTCCCCAAGATTTGGGAGAATTAAAGGTAAAGGTGGGCCTGAAAGGAGATCTCCACAGGAAGAGGAGTAAAAAAAATTAAGAGTCTTGAATGAATCAATTATAAGCATAGTTGCAACGCACCTCAACCAATGCAAGGGTGTTCAGATTAGGAGATAATGTTGGCTTGACTCCTTTAGCAGCGAGAACTTCCTCTGGTGTCCTGTTATAAACAAGAGGGAAGATCTCCAGTGAAAACGACAAAAACCTATGTAAACAAGCAAATGAAAATATCCAATTAAAAATAAATAAGGCCATGCTCTAAAACAATAGCTGCAATCATAAACCTGGCTAACACAGGCCTTGGAGAAAGTCTGTCCTCTGGATCGCTATATCAATGAAAAGAACAAGAATCGGAGGAATTTCGTTAGCTAAACAATCTGAAACAACTTTAAGAAGTCTATATAACCAGATAAGCTTATTTATTCCCACCTCTGCACGCATATAACGGCATCAACCACGCCAGCTTTCAGCATCTCAATTGCAATGGTAGTCACAATTCCTGTCCATTGAGCTCCTGCCATCCCACAAAGCCATATAAATGGTCCTTAAAATGGAAACATATATCATCTAAAAAATAAATAATAGGGTTCTGCTTAGTTTACAGCAGTAGCTCATGCAAAGACAACTTCATAAGCAAAGACATAATTTGCAGTATTTGAAAATGATTTTATTCCAAAAAATTAAGCCAATAGAAAAAAGCATACCTTCTACAGGCTTAGTTTTACGAGCATACAACAATTCTTCATGTACCCCCAAGTACATCTCATCTGAAGAATCTATCTTTCTCCCTCTACCATGGACAACAGGCTCCAAACCCTGAGTAAAACAATTATTCATCAAACATTCATTCACGCAAGCACACAAAGAATCCTCACAAAATGCATTTGATAAAAAGGGTGATCCACAGTCCACAGCACGTACATAACAGCAAACTTTACACAAAGAAAAAGAACTTACTTCAATTCTAGACATTCCATCTCCAAGAAAGGCACAAGCATTCTTGACATGAGCAATGTAATAAGTATCACACAGCCCACATCGACTGTATCAAGAAAGAAACCAGAAAGTACATAAAGAAGATGACAAAAAAAAAAAGCAAACAGACAGAAAAAGACTATAAAAGAACCTGCAATGATCCTTAGCAGGGTATGTTCCACCAGGTGGGATGGGTCTGGAACGTTGCCTCCAGTCATCTCTTAGCTTCACTGACTTGTTTGATGAGTTGGAGTTGGTATCTGCTACAAAGAAAATAAGAAAAAGAGCTCTAGATAAATAAAGAGAATCCATAGCTTACATAGAGAGTGAGAGAGGGCAATTGGGTTACCTTTAGAAGAAGGAGAAGATGAAGAGGACATGATGATGCGAAGTGGGAGCTTGCAGCAGATTACAGAACTCATTTTTGCAGAGTGCTGGAACAAGCAGGAGAGCTCAGCTGTGCACCACATATTTATATGGCTGTGGATTTGTGGCGCCTATGCCTGCTTATGCAAAATTTTAAACGACAGCGTATCGGCTTATGAACAACCATTTTTTTTTTCCCATTGTGTCATATTATTAGTTTAAATTAAACAAACATCTCTTTTTTTTTTTCAAAATAAAAATTTCTTAATTTTATTTCCCTCCAAAAAAATATTTTCTATAACTTTTTTTATTGGATAAATAAATAGTCACAAATTAAAAGGTGTGAAAATTTCAACTAAAAGCAATGAACAAATAGTTTGAACTTAGACAATAATAGCACAATTTATTTTAAAAAAATTATTATTATTATTTTTTTTGGAAATGAAGTTGAAGCTTTATGAACTTATGGCTTAAATATTATTGTACATTATATTTGCTACAAATCTATTGAAATATTTGTTTCAGTTGAAAATGAATTCTAAATAGAATTTATTTGCTAATGAATTCTTATTATTGTTGTGCTAAATATAAAACGAATATTGTGTTTGTAAGAAATGTAGAATTTAATTAATTTTGTAATTCTTAAGAAATATCTTTTATATATTTTGAATAAATATAAAAAAAAAGACACAAAAAAGAGAAATAGTATATGTAAAATAAAAAATAATATCTTTAATTAAGAGTATTTTGTCATAATAAAAGAAAATTTTAAATAAATATATAATTGATTTGCAAATTCTATCAAATTTGAAAAAACAAAAAGAATTATATATAACTACTTTTATAAATTTGATAAAAAAAATTTAACATATAAAATTTGAATTTAAAAATGAATTTATATTTGTATCAAACATATAAAATTTGAATTGACAAATAAATTTATAAAAAATTATAGAATTTATTTATGCCAAAAACAATGTTAGTTTTACTATATCACTTGCATGAATGACTAATACATGTCAAAGAATTTTAATGTTTCACATTTCTTTTTTCTCATTGTAATTTACAATTCACTGTTTTATAATTTAAAGACTCATCATTCCTTATATTTTGAATATTGAAGTCCTTATACAATAGGCATCAGCTCCTTTCAAGGCATCAACAGATCAAGAGTTCAATCTTTGTCTCTCTCCCCGAGTTCCAAAAACAAATTCCATAGATAATTACATAAATTAAAATTCATATATTGATTTCATTTTTATATACAGAAGAGGACTGCCCAGGTTAGGTAGATGCTTTTTGTAAATTGGCTGTTAATGGCCATATAAATACTCTGCATTATAAGGGTTTTCTTTGACAATAAATTTTCAGGACATTGTAACAGAATTTAAAATATGCCATCGATACAAATCATTATTAAGTAGTCCCTTGCTTGAAGGAAAAGAAATAGTAACATTGAAGAAGTCCCTACAATGAGCCACAACACATACGCATCAACGTCGGTACAATATGCGCCTCCAATGAAACATAATACATATTATGCATCAACATATAGTGTGTAAATTAAAGCCGGTCTGTAGAAGAATGACACAAATTGTTGAATCTCTTGTCCTTGACAATACATGATTCATCAATGCAACGAATACAGGCAACAGCCTAAAACAACAAATGCACGCTACAGGTTCTCATTTTTGTGGTCGTTTATAATTTGGTGCTTTCAATCCGTTCCATATCCATACATATTCCCACTAAACTTGTTCTTTTCAAGCATAAAACAATTACAGTAACAAAGGGCTTTCTTATTGTCATCTATTGAAAAAAATGACAACTAGATTTTACCATATGAATGGGAAGGCTTCTAAAAACACTCATTTTTTCTTCTTTTCTTGTGTTACAAAAAAAAAATGGTATAATTAACTCAAAATATACAGATTACGACCTCCTCCATTCCATTGCCAAAACAAGGGGCGTGGAGATGAAAAAACACAGAAACGAACGAGCGAATCTGTTCAATGAGCAATCCCGGCAAATATATCAAAGGAGTTTACTGGTTCTCCGTTTTGATGGTCCTCCAGGGAAGAGCTTCATTATCCACCCCAAAACCCTTTCCACCACCTATTTGAAGAAATATGCGCATGTAATAGTACGTTAGCAGCACATTGTGTGTAAAATCTTTCAAGTTTCTCTTCATGAAAAAATTTCCTGAGTTTAACTGGAACAGTAAAACCCAAGATGCATTTTGACAGAATGAAGGCAACAATCTTTTCTTAATTATGGCATGTCAGTGACAGCAAGATAGCTCTAGAAAGTAAATGTGCAATTTGGGACTCCAGCAATCATTAAATAGATGATTTGTCAGTATTTCTCTTTAATTTGGTACTACTAAATCAGAAAACTACCCTTAAATTTAATAACATGTGATACTTGAGATTAGATGTCATACCTCATCACCCTCATCTGCATATGTAGTAGCCTCCTGTACGGTTCGAGAATCAGGTAACCTTGCTTGCATATTCTCATTTGCCATACTTTGAGCAGTCAAAAGCTCTAATCTTTGGGTCTGAGCCTCAAGTTTACGTGACAACTCATTATTTAAGTCCTTCATTTATTTAGAAGCAACAACCTCAGATGGATAACACAAGCGAACAAGATAAAACAAATTTAAAAGAACAATGATCATTCAAAAGTAAATCAAAACTGGAAACTACCTTAGAAATCTAAACAACTCATTCAGACATCTAATCAAACATTAAATTTTCCTAATCTAGTCAAATTCTTGATTTTATGATATACCCACCAAAATTTGGCATGTTCCACCTATGTTGAAACATTCAATTGCATTATGCCATACTTCAATAAATAGAGATGTGAGCATTTTGTGAAGCAAGCAATCTTCACACAGACAATTATGATTGCTAAATACAAAGAAATGCAAAGAAATAACAGCAGAGCATTCAAATGCCCACTTCCTAGTACAGTTCTTGCAAAGCTCTTCTATTCTGTGGTGGTAGCAATAAGTAGTTGATGCTCTTCAGTGGTAGCACAAAAAATATCTACGATGACACTTGAGAGAAAAAATTAATACAAAGCAGTGTAAACCAGCAAATGTGCCAGTCTGGAGTGGTTCAACTCAAGTTCAAGGCAATCCAAACTTAAAAAAGAGCGATTCAACTCAAGCTCAAAACACTGCATGATCAAATGGCAGCATAAGATAATATCAAGTGGGGGCAAGATTGAAACAAAATTGACGAGAAGAAATATATGTTCCTATGAAAGGCAAAAATGGATACAACCAGCACCCACTAAATAAAAAGAACTGACATACTACATTATGTTGCTATATCAAACAGACAGCAATTATAGCAGAGGAAAGGTTTTGTAGACAGAAAATCCTCCCTGCACCACAACACAGGGAGCCTTGTGCATTCCTGATGCCCTTTATTGTAATTCATAAGTCAATAAGTGCCAATGTACCACATGTGAACAGTCCTGGCTCAATAGAAGAAGTGGGCCGAGGCAAGACTGGGCATGCAGTATACAATGAAGGAGCAGGACATGGAGACCTGAATCTATTTGTTCTATTTAAAAGCAAATGCTCCCCAAATCACATGAAGATAATGACCGAGCAAAAATAGCATTGGCAGATAATCAAATCCGAAAATTATTCACCATAGAAAGCAACCACTCCAAATAAAATCATTTCAGATCCTTGTCCAAGATTCATAATAAGAAAACGTTTTCTTTAATAATGGCATCTCAACATTTCTTTTCTGAGGATGCTACTATATGTCAATGGTATGAGCATTACCCAGGAGATTGTAGAGATCACCTTTCATATTGAGAACTTCATATTCAAAACTAGCACTAATCCACTACATTATCAAGTGACAAGTTGATTTCAGCCTAAAAATTACCTTCAGTCTAGAACATTGCGATGACTCAGATGCCAATGCCTGTACCAATTCTTCCTTCTCCAATGCTAACTGTATCATAAAGAGATATTTCTTAGCATAAAATTTGAGGTCTACTTCAGCTGCCCCAGAAGTTTTTTTTACTTTCAGAAAAAGAGGGAAGGTGGGGGAAGCAACAAGCGGGAAAAGAATTCAGGAAGAACTAGAAGCATCATGACACTGCAAAAACCAATAATATCTGCAGACCAAACCTCAGAAATTAATGTGTTGATATTGTCGATCATTTTCATCTGATCTAAAGGAATGTAGGCAGTTGAAGCTTCAAGATTTGACTGTTCATTTTCAGCTACAATGGGATAGCTTGCAGTACCGCTTTCGAGAGATGCAATATTGACTGTTTCCTGGTTGGAAGAGTCTGGAATGGCATCTGCAATTTGAATCAAATTAAAAAGCCAAGAACACATCACAAACAGAATCCTGTTCAGCAGTTACCATAGTCCTCATAAATTATTCCTCATTCAAAACATTTGAGATATAAATACAAAGTCAACTACAGCCAACCCAGCAGACTGTAGATTAATTCAAAATGTAATTCCCTAATATCTACATGTAAGACTGAGAAGCCTCACCCATTTACCAATAGGTCACCATGGACCACCCATTGCACCCCAGACTGAACTATTTCAGCCTAGCCATCCCATAATAGAAACATTTTCAATAAAGAACACACTCAAATATAGACCTACATGTAGATTGAACCCATAAAAGCTACTGATGACCACAATATCTTAGTTCTAATGAGTCCACACACGCATTTGAAGATAATCAGATGCATGAAGGTTATCCCCAAGCCAATAAGAATAATTATTTTGGCCTCAAAAGCTAACTGAAATCCACAAAATTATAACCACCTAAAGATGACAGACACAATCTTGAGCTGATCCCAGAATGTTCTGTTTTTGGTCCCCAAGTCAGAGGGAATACAAGAGCTAAAAGGAAAAGGAGGGGGGGCAGGTGCACTAAAGAAGGCACTCAAGAATTTTAGACTTAAGTCTTTTACCTAAATCTTCTGTAGATGTTGACATATCCTTTTTATTGCTGGCACTCTGGTTAAAATCAAAAGACTTTCCACCTGCTGAAGCTTTCCGTAATTTGGATTGCAACAATTTCTTCTCTGTATCATAAAAATGACTATTAGTTGTAAAACAACAATGAAAATAAGTGTGATAACTATTAAATTATTAATCCCTTCATTCATATTTGTGCCAAAGAAAAGTATCAGGGCATCTTGGAACCATGAATGATTAATTTTGGATGGTTACATATATTAACATTGAATAGGCCCAATCCAAAACAATCCTTTTCTTTTTCTAAATTATCCACCCGTTAATTATTTCAGTTTGAAGAAAACCTTTAAAAGTAAAATTCAACTTTATAACTCCTTACATGGACGTAAGGATCTCATGTGGTCAACAAGCTTCAATAAAAGTTCAACAAAAATCCTTGAAAGACAAGCAGATTATAGAACAATAATAGATTATTATGTACAGGCACAGATTTTAAGTGGAAATGATGAGCTACTGTTTGTTTATCATTATTCATCATAATCTATATTACCATGACACTTATTTGACTTTTTAAGAGATTAGATGCCTGAGAAACAGAATAGGACCCCTTTCTAGCACTTCTAATTTTCACAGCATGCATAAAAACAAAAAATTAGGCTTCTTGATTTTTAATCCTAAAAAAAATGATGTATCAACTAGCACTATCAATCTAATATATGCACATGCAACTCCCAAGAGTACACATCTACAAATACACGTCATTCCAATCCCACTCAGGCACACATCTACACGCACATGTCACTCCCATCCCATTCAGGCACGGTCACATCCTATACCTACTTTTTTTTCTTTTTTTGAAAAAAAAAAAAAAAATCAGCATCCATATGTAACAAAGTACCTTCTTTAAGAGCATCAATCGTTGATTGCAAGTCCTGACGCTCTCTCTCTAGGCTGGACATCTTCTTTCTGCAAAATTCAGAATAAGTTTTAGCTGTCAGTCAAATATCTTTAAATTTATGATTATAAGCAACTGAAGTAAGGACTATTGCAAAGGAAATAAAATTAGAATCAATAGATCAAAATAAAACTTTGCTGCTTAGAGCTCTCTGTTTGTATAGGAAAACAACAATACCTAGAATCCTAAATGAACAAGACAGAAACAAGATATACCAATTGCACATAGTCTATCCTGTGAGCAGTGTTTAAAATAGAGCTCAATCAACATCCTCAAAACACCCAAGAAAAGCTTTCAATTCAAGAGTACCTAGAATGCCACCACCACCACCCACCACCCAAAAAAATCATAATAACAACAAATATAGTAGCATTGAAAACAACATGTACGTGTACAATACTACGAAGTGAATGTAAGAATACAACACATAAATAAATAAAGTTCTGCTGAAGTTGCACATCACGAATTCTTCATTTTCAGTCAAACTAAAGAAAAGCGTACTTGTATGAAGCCAATTCAGCATGCGAACTCTCCAATTGCCTCTCCAGCTTTAGTTCATTAGACCTTAATCTGAGTGCCTACATAAATTAGTAGCACCACTTAAGCTAAGGAAAAGTAGCAGCCAATGCCAAACATCAGAATAATAGCACATTATCTGTGTGTGCTGTGTGGTCAACCTTGCTGGTCACGAGAACAACTTCAATATGCAGTCATGCTTGTTCCTTCAAGCAAGAGCCATCAATGAATTTGATCAATAAAAAGTAAAAGAAATTATATCTGAAAGATAAGCTCTTGTAATTTGCACCTATAGAACCATTTTTTCATATAAACACTGAAACAGATTGCTAGTGGTGTCCACAAGCAAACAAATACAATCAAACGTTGCATCAGAACTGATAGAAGTGAACAAACATGATCTCCATATGCTGCTGAGATCAACAGCTTACACAAATTTCAAACTTAAGAATGGGAAAAAGAATAATAATCAAATTCCAAACAGGGAATATCCAACTACTCCAACTGAAAATTCTAGATAGCAATATCATGCCATTTCAAAATTCAACTTCAGATTTTAGAAAGTTGACAAAAGTTTTAGGCGAAGAAAAGGAATTGAAGTATTATAATTTATCTCCAAAGGCAAGGAACAAGAACAGAGCAAAAGCATACCAAAAAAAGTTCACTACCTTCTCTTCCAAGCCAATAACCTCAGAAGCCAATATCTTCGCTCGTTCATCAGCAGCATTACATTCAAGTTTTGCATTTCCATATACCATTTTGACGGACTCAAGTTCTACCTGTTAACATCAATGGCACACAGCAAAAGTGCATGTTACCACATGATGACAAACAATCAAACAACACGCGAATTCAGAATGAAAGAAATATTCATAGCAATCAAGCATTGAAGATGAGAAGCAGAAGAAAAGCAATGCAAAGAATTGCATAGCAATGATACCACCAAAAAATCATCCTGAGTTAAGTAAAGCACAAATGACAATGCAGAAAAGGCATTCCACAATACAATCTCAGTCCAAGATAGCAGTGATAGTATTTTATGGACCAGCTCATACTTTGAGAAACCACTTTCCAAGTCTTAATGTGACTCAGAAAGGTAAGTTCTCCAACTAGTAACACAGCAAGCAAGTGCATGGACACACATCCATACATGTGCCAAGCAAATGCATAAATGAGGAAATGAAAGTAGGAGAGAATTACTACTGACCAAGTGGACCCTGATTTCCTCCTGCAATTTCTCCATGTCAGATTTCAGCTGGTTGACAGTACTTCTCTGTTGAAAAAATATGCAAACAGATAAATAAATGAACACAACCCAAAAAAAAAAAAAAAAAAAAAAAAAAAAAAAAAAGAGATTAGGCACAATCAAGCACAATTCCTTAAAGGCCTATCTTAATAAGCATCAAAAGATAGCCCATAAAACATAAAAAGGGCATTACCCAAGCCAAAGACTGTTAGCCAGATCACTGTTATAAACACTTTGCCATGCCCATATAAAGATATAGGATTATAAGTGCTGGACCAAGTAAACTGTTTTAAAAATCAGCAAAATGACCCCTTCAATATGCATATTTAGCCAACTACATAATACATAACACTTCTAATACACAAAACAATAATTCTAGCATATTTGATTCATTAATTTTAGAATAACTATATTTTAGCACTTCAATGATGGTACATAAATTTAAAATTAACAATAATTTATAAACTAACATTAAAAAATTCACTTTATAACTTAAAATAAGAGACATAAATCATAATGCCAGAAGGATCACAGTTCAGGAGACTACCTGCTGGTTATAATTATCTGTCAATGATGAATTTTCAGCAGCCAGGGACTCTGCCAAAGCACGAGAAGCTTCAAGAGCTCGTTGCAAAGAGAATTTTTCTTGCGTCAAGTCTTCGATATGCTGCACCAGGAACAACAGAAACAAAAGTTTTAAAAAAACTGACAGTAACAAGTAAACAAAGAATCAGAGACAACAAACTCTTTGGAAACTTGATATGCTTAATTTTCTATACCATGTAAATATTTTCACTATTCAAGGCACTAAGAAAAAATGCTTCAAATTTGCTTTATGCAGTAGTTTCAAAAGCTTTGAGCAGAGTCTGCAGCATCTAGATGATTGAAAATCACAAAGAATGTTACATCAAACCCAACAATGGACCTCCAAAACCACCATATACCCTGTCTTCACTCCCTTCACAGTACAGGCTATGTAAAATGATAATTCTAGCATTATTCTATATGGCTGAAATTTCAAATAATATAAAAATTAGACCTCAGAACTCCTTATGCCACATCTCACATCTACCATCAAACACCAACATAAAATTCAGACTGATAAATTATAAAATTTGAATTTTAAAAAAATCAACAGCATTTTACTGCCAACAGCTCAATAAAAAACAAAATAACTAACAGACCAAGCATCATACTGTGGAAAATATATAAAATAGAAGTACCTGTTCCAAGGCAGCGAAATCTTCATTTTGTTTAGATGAAAAAAAATCATGCTTTCTCTCCCAACTACTTTCATTTGACATCATGGGATCAGCCCCGTTACTAGAGGGGACAGAAGATGTCATTGGAGGATGCCCTACGGTTTGAGTCTCCAACAATGGTTTCTGGAAACCAGATGAACCCAGACCACCCATGCCATTTGATTTTAAGTTACTGGACAAAAACGACTCCCTCTGTAGTTCAGTAGGTTGGAAAGAAGCCCCTGAAGACTCTCTTGTCACATTAAGTGAATCAAGGAAGGATGGACGAGATCTCCTAGAATTTGATTCAGATGTCCCTGAAAATAATTGAGTAGGATTCAAGGAGCTCCTCGCATCTGAATCAAAACCAACGGATTCAGATGTTTGCGTGGCTTTACCATATGCACTAGGAAAACCACCAACTGAGCTACTAAAATTACTTTCCCCAAAATCTGACTTTACAGAGCCATTGAAGAGCATGCCCCCATGCACATTTCTCCCTACCTCAAGACTGGACCCTCCCAAGTCATTATTAGGTTGGATAAAGTCCACTACAAAGCACCAAAACAAATGGAGATGCTTATTTCTTTCTCCAAGATATGATCGATCAGATTAAGTACAAACTACACACCCATAACCTTGTCATATAAACAGTTAGAAATGGAAAACTAGATGAAGGAAAATACATTAAGGTATGAGGAGGGCATACCACTGCTGGCCAATGTGCTGGCATTACTGATCTTAGCTTGCAGTTGAAAGGCAGAATTATGAAATGGATCCTTTAAAAATTTATTGTTTTCTGTCGACTGGAATGAAATAGATTGACTAGAGCTGCTACCAAAGACTTGACTTTCTTGTGATCGTGGAGCAATAGAATGGTCTGACAAGAACCCATTCGGTACTCCACCCTGGCTTCCATTGTATGTATCGGAACTATTATTCATTTTATCAGTCTCTATGCCATACTTGACAGCTGCTGCTCCTGCAAATCCTGAAACAACAGATCTCCCAAAATCATGATCATTCGAATGTGTCTGCGCTATATCTGCCATAGATGTTTTATAATGACTCATTAATGGTGGATTAGCATCTGCATCTTTGAACAAATCTTGGTCAACTTTTGCAGTACTACCAATTATGTTGTTGTCGCTGCTGATAGTTACATAAGTACTGCCAGCTCCTTCAGATGTACCAGCTCCATCTGAATATGTAAGCCTGACACTTTCAGTCTCCAAAGGTTGTTTGTGATCTACTCTAACATCAGAAGCAATAGGCTGGCTAGAGGCTGCAGCTTTTTTGGCTCGGTCTGCTGCCTTTTTCTTACGGAACTCCTCCAGCTGGTAGAAACAAAAGGATAAAACATATACATAAAGAAAACTTGAATGTTTAGAAAACAAAACAGGGAAATCACTTTCGGAAGATGTTTCGTGTATTTTCCTCTAAAGAAATAACAGAATTAAAAGAAATGGGATTGAGAAACAGTAATACAGATATATGAAAATATTGCACGCACTTACAAAGACTTATAATCAAAAACAGTCCTAAAGGAGATTTTTATATTTCTGTACACCAAGGATTATCATATATAGGGTGCTCTGAAGCCATGAATACCCCTTGCACTTACCAGTAAGAGATTAAGGCCATCAAATTAGAAAGTGGGCTCTAAATATAAGGAATAAAATGCGCATGCAAAAAAAGAAGCACCCAGAAAGCCATTAGAGAAAAAAGAAATGCAATCAACAGCAACATCGATCCTTAAAATATTATCGGCAATGATGATAATGGGGTAAACCGTAAGCAATGATGCTAGAATTCAATGCTTAACTGAAAATCCTACTAATAATCAGGTTATAACACCAATAGAGTCACCAAATGAATGACGTATATCAGAATCCTCATAGGATGGGTAATAATGACACTTGGTTGAACATATAATCATCCCAAATGCAGTAAAATTTCAACTTTCAAATTGGGATTCTAATGGACGCTAATATCAATATAGCAGGTACACACATGATAATCGTTGCACATATTGCACGAGTAATCAAAATACAGATAACAAAAAATCACAGAATTCACATAAAAATCAATCAATAAACGTTAAACACACCCGTCGTTTGCCAGCTTCAAGATGCTCCTGTTTCCGTGAGCTCGGCAACACCTGAGCCGACGCCATTAAAACACCTCCAAATCACTCCCAACCAATCCAGTTAAATCATAAAATAATTATCCAACAATCACCAATTTCACCATCGAAATTGCATTCAGATCAGGCGAAAAAAAATTGCCAAAATTCCGAAAAAAAAAAAAAAATGAAATGCCTGTAACGGTAAGTAGATTCGAATCGAAGTTAGGAGATAAAGAAGAAACCCTAAGAAATATTAAAAAAATGTATTGAAAAAAGGGGGAAAAGTAGAAGAGCGGCGAGATCGGAGGGGACGGACGAAGCTGTCTCTCTCCTTTGCAGATCCCTTCGCAATCTGCTTATTTCAATTTTTTCCCTTTTTTTCAAACAAAATCTATATACAAAAATAAAAATAAAAAATAAAACGCTTTTTTTTTTTTTTTTTTTCCGTTTAAATGTAGATATCGTACTGCACTGCCTGCTGTTGCGTTTAAATTTTTGACGTCTGGTGGATCTAACGGAAAGCTAGTAGTAATGATGCTCTTTTTTTTTTCTAAATTAAAAAAAAAAAGTTTTGCTTTTTTTTTTTTTTTTTTTTGGTCTTAGAAGTCAAAATTTTCCAACAAAAATTTGGAGTGGTGGATAAATTTTTATTTATTTTTATTGGCAGGTGAACATAAATTTTTATTTTTAAAAATATAAATATATATTATAGTTTATTGTTTTGATATTGTTTATATGTATAAAAATATAAAGAAAAAATAAATACTAAATTTTCTTGAAATTGAGCAAAAATTAAAATTTATTAAAAGTTTAATTTTACTTGTTTATGTTGGTTTAGCAAAATAAGTATTTAGCAAACGAGAGTTTAGGAAAAAATTAATTTTCTATTAAGAAGGACTTTAGATTGAATTGATTATAAATTAATTCAATCAACTACAAACATAAAATTAGATTAATGAAAATATAAAATGGAGAACTGTATTACATTTGAATTTGTTAAATTTTTAACTGAAATCAGCACCACACAAATCATACAAATAATATTGATTCCATTCTTATGCTTATAATGGAATCAACAATTCATAAATTCAATATCTTTTGTTGAAGGACAATTAAAAAGGTAGAGGACTAAAGGAATCTTGTTGTTGTATCCACATAGTAAGCTTCCAATCTATTTATGTTTTTAAGTTGTAAAAATTAACATCATTACAACACAATTAAATTAATAAGGGGGCCAACATTCAGAATTTTAACATCAACTTTGATGATAAGAAGAACAAAAGATCAGCAGCAACGCTTACAACAACTTTGATAAGGTGTGGCTGCTTGCTGCCTGCCCCAGAAAGCTTACTGCAGATTATGCTGCAATTAATGTTGTCTGCTGTTGCAGCTTCTGCATCTTCTGGGCAGGTAAGGCAGGTTTCCTGAGGCCAGAATTAGCACCAAACATGCAAAATCATAGCCAACACCTTGAACAATGAACACACGCACCAGCACTCATTTCAACAGTTCTTAGTAGTTAAAGACTGTTCTCACTTTCAAGCAATAGAATTTCCTCAGCTCCAAATTTTATAAGCAAAATATTTAACACAGAAAGCAACACTTTTAATGCCTGAAAACTCGTATTCAAACAAATTAACCACTTGTGTTATGCTTGCTTATATTACAATGACCAGTAAACACAATATTTATTGATCAAGGTGACAAGAAATTTAAACTTTTTTCAAGTAAATTAAGGTCTTAAGTTCGAATATTATTTATGGAGAAACAAGTGGTGGAAGAAATTTTTCTCCTTATGGAGTCAACCTGACTCAACTCTGAAATAGCCAAGACCATATGGCTACCAAATACAGGTAGCATCATATGCAAATAAAAAAAAAAGCAATGTGTTCAATGTTAACCCCATCATCCTCAAGAACTATTAATGTCAGACTAAACATACTAATGGGATACAATGTAGGCATAATTGCTAATCATCCTCATCATGGTTCTGGCAAAGGCACAGTAGTCCATCAGAAGTAGTCATGGCTGCTGTTTTCTTAATGACAGAACTTGAGCTGTCCGTGGCATTGGTCCTTGTTACCGAATCTGTTGGTTTTCTAGGAATTACCTCAGCCTTTCTCCTCTTCGTCTCATTGTCCTGATTCAAATCATAATCATCATCAATCCTTAGAAGAACCTCTTCCTGTCGCTTATTTCTCTGTTCAAATATGGATTTTACAAGTGCTTCCAAAATATTCTTGTCACTTTCTGTAGCATTACGTTGCAAAGCAGGGAGCATTGTATCCACACTAACACTTACATGTCTAGACTTCAAACACTTCAACTCATAAAGCTGAGCAT